>JANSVI020001702.1:272681-285188 GCA_025434765.2 Erythroxylum kapplerianum | reverse complement strand
AATGAAGATGTCCTTGGGACCGTCAGTCGCTGAACTCAAACATGGGATGAGCAACACAACTATGAATACTGACAATACCCTCGACATTGCACCGGTGTTTTCGTGGATCTCCACAACGGACAACGCCAGTGTTGTTGTGCTACTCATTGGTGAGCAGAGCTTTGCAGGGAATGTAGAGACATCTGTTCAGAAAATTTTCAAATCACGTTTAAAGAAGCGGTTTAGTCGCATCAGACTTACTTTCCCTTTTGAAATGATATTTGTATAAAATAATAATAATTTAGTCTTAATCAAATAAAGACAAGACTTTCTGCTTACAAGTTACAACTTTGTCTTTTTCAATATTTCTCTAATTTGAATTTTTGAAGAAACTGTAGGTAATGTTAAGGTAGCACTTAAATGGTATGGAGGTTGGAAGGATTGCTTTGCAGTAGACATAGAGATTCCAATTGCCTAAAAGGAAATTTAGTTAGTATACGTCGTTCATGATGATTTCCCTGGAACAGGCTTAAAGCAGGAAAATTTGGAATTTGCTTGATAAATTGTCTCTGTCACACTCCTAATGGAAAAAGAGATCAGTTGCAGGTTGGTAAATGGACCTATAATGTAATTATATTCTCCATATTGAGCAAGTTACAACAATTGTCCATGTTCTATTGAAAGAATCCATATTTCGTGCATATCATTTAGCTGGAGCTTGCCTTTGTGGCCCCATGTTGACAGTAGTATATGAACTGTAAACTTGTAGTAATTGAGGTGTCAATTCCACAAGGAATTAGCTAAACGTAAATGAACCTAACTTTGTGTAAGGTTGTGAAATTTGAGTTGAGAGAAAATAAAATTCAACAATTAAACAATTAAATAAAATTAAACACTAAGCCACTTAATAATTGAGCTATCACAATAAAAAATAGATGATCAAGTATGAAAGTATAGGATTCATTATATCATCATTTTGCTCTCTTAATCATTTTTTATTCAAATTGATGTTGATCTTAGATTTTTGGAGGGTTTGATTATTCTCTCTCAAGGCCCAATAATTTAACCCGAATTAATAATCCCTAATTGATAACAAAATTATAGATTTGCAATTTTTCAATTAACAAAAATAGCCTAACATTTTTAACTAGTTCTTAAGCAATTTATTAGATAATCGATTTATTACGCAAGATCTCTCTTCGTATAATCATCAATTGTATATTTTCTTGACTTATTAGTTTGTTAACTCTCACTACCCAATCTAATCATATTACTATTGAGTCACCCTCTCAATTTGTTGTTGAAGTATAAGGAAACACAAATATCACAACACCCAAAACATTGTATTGAAATCAAAAGTGTTCAAGTCACAAAATAAGTCAAGAACAAGTCCTAGTATGAAATTAAAACATCATCAACATGTATAACATCTTCCAATCTAGTACGCACATCAATTTTATTCAAATAACAAAAGGACAAAAATAACAACTTGATTTGGAGCTAAATCTACAAATCTGGAAAATACTAGACAGTTGATGCTCCTTTTCATCTTCCTTGGATTAATCTCAAATTGGTAAGATGGATGTTGCCCTTTTTTCAGTGTTTTATATTCTTGAATAGTTTTTAAGACTTCTAGGGTTCTTTCTAGGGTTTACTCACTTAATTTGGTTCAAAAAATAACCTTAAAACATTAAAATTACAAAAAGAATCATGTTTTGGAAAAATTGAAATTTGTTGTAATTGTTGTCTGTAGTCTCTGTCAAAGCATGTCACAATCATGACCTACTTCCATAGTTCCAATTCCTCTTTTATTTAATTTCATGTTTCTATACACTTAAACACACATCACACACCTCTTGAAACATAAAATTAAGATCCAAATCGCTCAAAACCATACAAACACTTAGAATATAAACAAACACTAATGGTAACATAATTCTAAGATATATATGATAATCATCTAAGAAATACTCAAGAACACTCTTAAACATCTATCAAAACATAGTATAATTTACACCTAACAATAACATCTTGCTACTTTAGGAATTAATGAAGGATTATGAAAGTAAGAAATCTATTAAAAGTTGTGCTTTAATGATCAAATTTTATAAAGCTTTTGATACAGTTAACTAAGGATTTATTCTAAATTTGTCTAGACAGGATGGATCCAGGCATGCTTATCTACATCCTCTTTCATTATACTATTGAATGGTGCTCCTATAAAGGTTTTTAAAGGAACTTAGATAAGGGGATCTACTCTCCCCTTATCTACTTACCCTAGCCCTAGAAATATTTTCAATAATGATTGCTCATTACACTTCTATAGACTCCAAATTCTCCTTTCATCATAACTATAAGTCCTTAAAGCTTATTCATCTTGGATTAGTTGATGATGTAATACTTTTTAGTGGTGTTGATTCCTATTCCATACACTTATTGATGAGGATTTTAGAGAAGTTTTCAAATTTATCAAGATTTAAGATGACTCTAAGAAATAGTTGCATGTTTGTCTCTTTAGATGTGCAAAACTCAGAGTTTCTTAGAAATAAAGTGGGAATGGCTATCCAGCCAACTCCATTAACATACTTAGGGAACCTTAAAACTATTAGGAAGCCTAAATATGATGACTATTTACCTCTTATAGATGAATTTTAGAATAAAATCAACAAATGGTATAACAGATTCCTATTAGCAATTGGAAGGCTTTAACTTATATCCTTAGTTTCTTAAAACACTAATTTCCATTGGTATACTCATCTATGTTTGCCTAAGAAGGTGAATCTTAGAGACTTGACTCATCATACTTATATTTCTCAACTTGAACTATTAAGTGCTAATTAGACTATGTTTTAGTATGATTTTAAGAGAAATGTTCTTATATTTGATCGAATTTATATGATTTCGTACTAAATGTGGTTTATATTTTATTTTAGACCTTTTTAGCTTTTTAATGAAAAAAGAAGGAATTTGGGCAAGTTGGTGAAACGTTGACATAATTTTGGTGAAAACAGTTAGAACATAGGACCGAACAAAAATCCATGTTCACTTTATGTTAGTTTAAAGGAATATGGGTCCAATATAGATCTGTGTTGGACTTTTATTGGAAGGGAATTTTATACAAATTAAGAGGTTTTTGTAAGGGAGAAACATAGGTCTAACATAAATCTATGTTTAACCTATGATAGTCATGTTGTCTTTAATTTTTAGGGTTTTTGATATAAAAAGATTAGGGGAAGACAATTAGACAAGAGGATAGTCATTAGAGAGTTGAATTAGAGCATCTTGAGACAAAGGGAAACTTTATGGAGAAAGAAAGGATTACTATAAAGATATAAGTAAAGAACTTTAAGATTTCAAGATTAAAAAAAATAGTTTTTTTGTTTTATTCTCTTTCTTAATTGTTATTAGTTTTCTTTATTTTGTTATGGAATAAATTGGGACATATATAGATGTTATGAAGCCCAAAAATATGTATTTAGATTAATTCTTTCATTTAATAAAAGACCTAATTTATCTTATAAAATATTCATATTTACTTATTGTGTTTGAATTTTAATTTGCTAGTGTCTTAATTCAATTTTACATTTCATGTATAGAGACTAAGAAATCATATCATCAATAGATTATGGCTTGAATAATAATAGTTAAATGGAATCCTAGAGTAGGACTATATAAATCTTTTAGGCTAGAGTAAAATGTAAAAAAGAAATATATAAAATAAGTTAATATATTTTTAAGGGTTTTGATTAGAATGAGATTTTAATTAACCAACTTAAAGATGGGAGCCATATTTTTTAAGGAAGAATATTATTATAACTTTGAAATTTCTACCAATATAAAAAATTAGGGTTAATAATTGAATCAAGGTTAATTTAAGCACAAAAAATTTTCTAAGGGATTCCAAAGTTATAATTGAAAAGTTGAAAAATAGTTATTACTATTACTTGTGGTCTTTAATAAAACAATACTCATATTCACTAGCGTATAATATAAGAACAATAGGTTAACTTTTAAGGTTCATCTTTAGTATGGTTTGGAAAGTATACATCATGATCTTAAGACTATAGAAAAAGCTTTTAGTAATTAGATTTGAGTTCTTATTGTGAATGAAAAATTAAATCAATTTAAAAGAAGGAAGTGTGAACTTTAGTACCTAAACCTAAAAACCTTAAGATCATAGGTACTAAGTAGGTTTTTGAAACAAGATAGATGAATGAAGTACCATAGTTATTAAAAAAAAAGGTAGATTGGTTATCAAAAGTTGCAATGAAAGGAGGCTGTAGACTTTAAGGAAATATTTGCATCAATAGCTACTATAAGCTATAATATTGTCACTTACATTTGCATTATTCACGTAGAAGCACCTTTATATGTCTCTTGATCACATATTTGTCTTGTTTATTCATTTGATTATGAGATTAGATGGATTTTATGCTTAAAAATCATTTGACTAATTCATAATATTTATAAAATAAAATTTTTATAAAATTAATGATACATTGATTAAGAGGGAGTTAAACGTCTATATTGATTTAATAATAAGAAAATAAGCTTAAATAATCATATTTTATTTTTATTAATAAAAATATAGTATTTTAATTATCAAAAATAAAAAAAAAAATTATTGAACCAGTGGAGACCCTAATCTACATTTTGTTGAAAAAAGATACTTTATATTTATTTTTGTTGATAAAGTAGTATGAAATTATTCAAACATATGAGACAACTAAGTTTGAAAGAAAATATTGAGGTGGTAAAGTTAAATGGAGCATTAAGTGAACAATTGAAGCCTAAGAAAAGAATTAACTCAATCCATGAGCTTCAAAACTTCTTAAGTGAAGAACAAAGGCAAGTGGACCAAGATTAAAGACAGATTAAAGACTTTAGTTGGTATAAATCAACATAATCTTTTATGGACTCTATAATTAGCCATTTTGATGCTTTAGTAGCTCTACATTCATACACTTATAATTCTAATCTTAATGTATATAATTTTTTACTCTTTAAGAGGAATTAAAGCTTTAACTTTAAAAGAAACAACTTCTTAATCCTTAAAAAAATTTAAAAACTTTAACATTGAGCTAAGTCAAGTTTTATCAAAGTATGGTATTTTGAACTTTACACCATGGGGAAAAATGCTGCTTAACCTCTTTTCCCTAGCTTCACTTTATTATATCCCTTCTGTCATTTTTGCTTTGAACCTAAACTTCCTTATTTCTCTTTTCTGCATATTCACCAGAAAGCTTGCTACAATCCACTAGTCTGGCTCTCAATTCTGTAGAAATCTCTCCTATTTAGATTATCACATCAATCGCACTTCTATTGCCTCATTTTGGAACTACAATCATTTTGGCCTATGCTACAACTTATTATCCACTAGTTTATAAATGGACATAATAAACACACATTTCCCGCCACTATCTAGTGCAACTTTGGAACATGTCCCTCCACCAAGGTCGGATAATCCTCATTCTATAAGCCCAAACAAACCTCCAATCGGCAAGACCTAGATGCAAATGGTAGGTGACACCAAGCTTAAACAAATCCACTTAGTGAATCACTTTAATAGAGGATTGTCTCCTCTCATTTGGAAATCTTGAAGGTAGGTTCAAATAGATGGAGAACTACACTTGTTGTTTTTTTCATCGATAAAAGAATTTCTTTTTTGATAATGAAAATTGGGTGTTTAACACAAGGAAGCAACATGGTTCAATAGGGGTGCTGGTAAACAATGATGATGTGTTTATTCAAATTTTCTAGCTCAGAGGAAGCTAAACAAGTCCTGCAATCTGGACCCTGACATGTGTAAAACAAACCCCTACTACTGTAGTCTTGAAGACCAGGTCTTAAACTGTAAGATCTAAAAATAAACAACATAATGATATGATTAAGCTTACACGAAGTACCTCTTGAATATTAACCACTAGAGGTTTAAGCTACCTTGCAAGCTTAGTTAGAAGACCTATAGAACTTGATCAAGCAATGACTAAAATAAAGTGTGTCAATTATGCTACAATATGTGTCTTGGTGACTCCCTTAATTTATTTACCCGATATTATTCCCTTCATTAGGTTGAAAGAGGACTTAAAACCTATATAAGATCAGCTACAAGTCACATATGTATAGAGCCCATAAATTCATATAAAGCATAAATGGATACCTATGGGAGGATTTTCAAATCAGGTAGTTATTAGGAATTATTGCTAACAAGCGATGAGAAGTATTTCATTAATGAATAAACTAAAATTAGAGTAGCTGATACAAGTAGAATATTAGTACAAAAGCATATTTCTATAGATACACATGCAATGAAAAAGCCTAGTGAAGAAATTAACTCGATACAAAATCTCATAGTTGCAATCAATAATGTTGAAGTAGAGAAAACAACGATATAGATGGTGGAGTTGAATTCAATTATAGTGGAAAATAATGACATAACCAATGAATTGCTAAAAATGTCGGCACAGAAGATGGAGTTGAATACAAGTATTGTAGCAAAGGGAAATTGTAGAAATTTGGAGAATAAACTCAATGAAACTCCTAGAAAAAAAAACAACAACTACCACAAATAATGTCGACATTTAAGTTTGAAACTATAACTAGGAGAAGATCGAATAGGAAGAAAAAACTCTCCCTAGAGGAGACAATCGTATGATTTTCCTTAATTGGAACATAAGAGGGGCTAATACCCCTAATAGATAGTTGGTATTTAGAGACATTATCTTGTAGAATAGAGTCATCATGGATGTTATTTTAGAAATAAGAACAAGGAGGGAGAATTGCAAATTGCTGAATTATTTTCCATATAAGTGGCAAAGCATCTCAAACATTTCCTATCATCTAAATGGTAGAATTTTTGTCTTGTATGACTCTAATCCTTTAACTATCATCTCACTTAACATAGCTGATCAAATGGTTTATTTAGAAGTTTCTATTGCGCAACTCAATCAAAGATTGTATATCTCCTTCATATATGCATATAGTAATGCACATTAGAGAAGTTTTTTATGGAATCACATCAAAGAAGTTACCACTTCTAATATAAACCTATGGATGCTGTCAGGTGACTTCAATTCCATACTAAGAACGACGAGGCTAAGGTTCTAAGATCAGTTTGTAGTCCTTGTATAGAACTTGGAAAATGTTTGGAAGATGCTTAGTGCACTGATATACCAATGGGATGCTGCTTTTATATATGGACCAACAAGTAACATGCTTTAAACTTGATAAAGAAGAAATTAGATAGAAGTGTGGCAAATTTAAGATAGATGAATCTATTTCCCAATTGATTTTTGATGTTTGCTACTAATCAATTATTAGATCATACCCCCATTCTTACTTTTTTGAATGCAAAGAGAATTTTCCATCCTTTCAAGTGTAATTATTTTCTAATACAACTAACTGGCTTTGAGGAAGGATTACAAACTACATTGAAGTCTGACATTCAAGGAATTAAGCAGTTTATTTTTCAAATAAATTGAAACTAATAAAGCTGGAAATGTTGATGCTTTATAGTGCTAATATTGGTAACACTCACCACCTTGTTAACATAACTATAAGGGAGTTGGAAGCTATACAATAGCTTCAATACTTTAATCCTAGGAATTGGAGAATTATAGCAAGGGAAAGGGAAGCATTACATAACTACTCTCAAGCACTGTTATTTGATTATCCCCTATCTAAACAAAGAGCAAGAGTGGAGTGGATGAAACATGGAGACATAAACACTTCAGTGTTTCATAAGGTCATAGTTTCAAAAAAAGGCTAGAAATAGAATGATCTCACCCAATCACAATAACATTGTTCTTGATTCCCAAACTCAGCTTATCCAAGGAACTCATGAATACTTCAGTGAGCTTATGAGCAAACCTTCATGTGTGTACTCTTTATGCAATTTTTCAAGTAGATTCTAAAAGAATTTATTTCAATATAAGCTACAATAAAATTAGCTAGACCTGGTTCACTATAGGAAATCAAAGATACAATTGCATCTCTCTGATAGGTGTAAATTGTACCATGTTCTGATAGATGTTTAAATGTGCTTTGAAGTGGTTCTTAGATGATTATCATATGTATAGGCTTAGAATTGTGCTATTGTTAGTATTTGTATATATTCTAAGTGTTTGTGTGGTTTAGAGAAAGAATTGGATCTTAATTTTATATTTTGAGAGGTGTTTGATGTGCTTGTGAGTGTTAGAAATTAGATAATTGAAGAACAATGAAGATTCAAGGCATAAAAGGGATACATAGTTGTGCATCAGCATATGCATGTCTCTTAAACCATGCACATTCATGGTTTTTAAATATTTTGGTTATACTAATGCACGACTGTGCATCACCAGACAACATTTCTAGAAATTTTCAACTTTCCAACGCGCGAGTTATTTTGGTTTTTTGATATTTTGGGGCTATTTTTGGAACCAAATTAAGTTAGAAAACCATAGAAAGAACCATAGAAGCCTCAATAATTATTTAAGAGCGTGAAAACACTCCAAAAACTCATTAGCCACACATCAAATTGAATCAAAGTGAAGAGATTAAGAAGAACATCTAGAAATTTCCAACATTCTAGATTAGGTCGTTAAACAATTTTTTTCTCTTTTTCTTTCAGTTTCTTTCAATATCCTGGTCATGTAATCTTATTTTCTTGATATTAAACATGTTTATGGGTTTCTAGATCCCTATTAGAAATTATTCTGGAAGTATTTTGTGAACATATTTCTTGTTTATTTTAATACATATTCTAGTATTTGTGGTAATTGAGCATGCTTATACTTGATAATAAATCGAGAGACTGAGTCAAAAGTAATCAGATTTGCAATAAGAGTTGGTAGCCTAATAGTCCTGGAATTATCAAATTAACAATCATTCGAAGAAAGATCTTGTGTGGAAATTAATTATCCAGTAGATAAGTTCAGGTCTAATTGAAAACATTAGAGATAGGTTTATGAATCGAGAGGTTACTAATCTGAAATTTTTAATTCAATTAGGGTAATTGATTAGATCTTGAAAGAGAGTAATCAATATCTTAGGAAATCTATGATCAAACACATAAATTGAATTAACAAGATTCATGGACATAAAATAAGAAAAGAATAGTTCTTAAGTATTCAATCTTGATCAATCTCAATTCTATTGGTAGCTCAACTATTTTGTTGTTTACTTGTTTCTTTTTTTATTTGTTTTATTTTCTATTATTTATTTTTATTAAATTTAATTTAGTATTAACTTAGACAAAGTTAGTTTCAGATTGCTAGCTATTTTATAATCCTCGTGGGGACAATACCGTTCTATACTATAAGATATGATTTGTATACTTGTAGGTATTGAGAGTTTTATTAGATATAAAACTTGCTCAACACTCTCCATCCTCATGAAGCATCTGCACTAGATGGCTTTAATGTCAGTTTTTTTAAGGAAACTTGGTCCCTCACTGGTAACATGGTTTCAAAAGTTGTGATGGAATTATTTAGTAACACTATACTTCTTAAAGAG
Source organism: Erythroxylum kapplerianum (assembly GCA_025434765.2). NCBI lineage: Eukaryota > Viridiplantae > Streptophyta > Magnoliopsida > Malpighiales > Erythroxylaceae > Erythroxylum > Erythroxylum kapplerianum. Next base: position 275,714 of record JANSVI020001702.1, on the reverse strand, counting down.
ATCAATAAGACTTTTATAACTCTTGTTCCAAAAAATGGTAAGTTGAATAGCTTATTTGATTTCATACCAATCGCTTGTTGCAATTCCTTTTATAAAATCATTTACAAGCTTATAGCTTAAAGGCTCAAAGGAATTCTTCATAATCACATTACCCACACTCAATGTGCATATATAACTAGTACAATCATTGGTGATAATATTCTGATACTTCAAAAACTCATTAATAATTACTCAAAGAGGATAAACAGACCCAATTGTTATATCAAAATTGACCTCAGAATAGCATATGACAATGTTGATTAGAGCTTTATCACAAATATTTTACAGTCTATAAAATTTCTAGGTATTTTCATATGGTGGATTGGCAATGTTTGATGATTTCTTCATACAGCATCTTGGTGAGTGAACAACCTACTAGGTTTTCTCAAAGTAGCGAAGGGATTAGACAAGGAGATCCTTTATCTCCAGACTTCTTTGCCTTGTTGATGCAAACTATCCATAAGATCATTAAGAATGTAGTGGCAAGGACAAAGGAACTCAAATATCACTCAAAGTGTGGCAAATTTAAACTAACCAATCTTTGTTTTGCAAATGATTTGATTATACTCTCAAAAATGATGTTATCTCTATTTCCACCTTGATTAAAGCTCTAAAGATGTTCCAAAGAGTCTCAAGACTACAAGCAAATTGTTCTAAAAGCAATATATTTCCATCCACGAGTGTTGCAAATCTTCAACAACTAATTTCAGCCTTGATTGGTTTTCAGTCACAAGAATTTCCAATGAAATACTTAGGAATTCCTATCATTCCATACAAATTGAAAGAAAAGGATTACGTTGAATTGTAGATAAAATACAAAGTAGAATTTTAGCTTGGAGCTCCAAACACTTTTCGAGAGCAGGGAGAATACAACTTATTAACTCGATATACCAATATCATTTAAACAACTAACACCATTCAATCCCCTTATATTTCTAAATAGCTTGAGGACTCAACTCTGAATATGATGGATTTAAGGTTAGCAGATTAACTGAAAATGCCATAAGGTTGAGCTTGTTTTCAATTTCATAATGGTTATGAGCAAAATAGTGATTGAGGTTTTTACCAACAACTTCAATCATTAATTAGGATGAATTAGTGGAGAAATTCTTTTCAAAGGTACTTCCTACTAGAAAAAGACAACAAAACTAAGAATATGATAATGAGACACTTTACAATTAATGGAAGATATACAAGGATCTAGTAAGGAGGTTGCCACACTTTAGGCTCCTTACATGGTTATAAGTCCAGATTTTCTACATTGGTTTGACCATATAATGAAGCAGATGATTGAAGTGGCAGTTAGGGAAGCATTAAATAGGAAAATTTTAGAAGTTTCCATAGAGCTAATCAAGGAGATGTTAATCAAAAATTATTAGTGGCAATCAAGCAATGCAAAGGCAAAAATACAAGCAGATTTACCCAATGTAGATGCAACTTTGGCATCTCAAGTAGAGCATTGATAAGGAAAATTGATAGCTTAAGTATACCAATAGCACTTATACAAGCATTATACTATTGGTGTAGGAGAAATCACAGCAGCAATGAATGTTAGGTTAGGAATTCCTTCTTTGAGCTAGTTGAACAAACTGAATACTAGGAGAACAACCAACAATTTCAAAATAATCATATAACATATATGAGCAGGGATAGGAAAATCATTTAAATTTTCTATGGGAATATCAAGCAACCTAAGAGCCAACTTCACCCAAATATTATGAGTAAGAGGGACAAGAATTTACGTCATCTTTGGAGTTGACCACTAAGAGAATAAATAAGGTTAATGTTGAAAGACATGATCAAATCTCAAGTTGGTAATAGAGTGGATATCAAATGTCATCAAATCTAGATACCAAGAATCCTTACTAAGTGCGACAGATGAAAATTTTACCATATAACAATATTCATACTGAGACAGACAAGATAAAACATATGACACTACTATCTGTGAGCGAGGCTACTATTGAAGATGCTAATATTGAAGAAAAAGAACCAGAAGTTTAATATATTAAATGAGATAATTCTCTTTATTATAATGATCCTTATTATAGATTTGAAATGGTATACTCTAATGTGTGTGAAACTTTTTATGGTATCATCAAGCAAATCGAGGGAGTACCATAAAGGCATAAGAACACAAATGGAACTGGTATTAAATATTAAAGAAAGAAGACCTTTAGATGCTCTACTTTTTTAAGTCTAACCTTTGATTGGGAATAATATTTTAAGCTTAGGCAGGAAAACGAGATGAATAATGGAGAAGAATGGGTTTAAGGTAAAGAGTGAACACAATTTCGAGTTTTCGACTTAATTAAGAATTGTTTATCAGTCCATGGTCGTCGCAAAGTGTGCTCGAATGCGTTTATGTCGAGACGAATACAACATGGAGTATTATTTCAAGTGTGCAGACCTGTCAAATATAGCGGTTCATGCAACACAGATCAAGACAACACTTGTACCAGGAAATTTATTATCAACATCAAATGCATTATGACCAACTTCGAGAGAGGGACACTATCCTTTGTTTCTAACTTAAATTTACAATATCACTCGTCTACATAAACAAAAGAAGAAGATTACAAGAACATGAGGCCACCAACATGTATGACCAAACACTCCATGCTTTTTCTGTTTTCTCATGTAATACTACTTAACAAAATACAAGCAAATCGAGGATCTGATTCTGGTGAGAACTAGTAAAATGGGATGACAGGCCATCCCCGAACCACATATAAACTCTATCAATTCAGATCCCAGTTGAACGCCACCCTAAACTGCAACATCCAGTAGCTTCAAGGCATGGGAGATTTTCTAGCTACTTTATGAGGAAGATTCCCATCCAGCCAAGATAAAAAGAATAATGAACACTTTTTCATGATGTACAGCTCTTTGCCCCAATTTACAAGGTGTACTCACTTTACAATGATGGAAAAGTTCCAGTTTTCAGGCATCCAGTTCCATCCCATTCCCATTTTCTTGCCCAGACACAGATTT
>JANSVI020001701.1:164244-174892 GCA_025434765.2 Erythroxylum kapplerianum | reverse complement strand
AAATAGCGAACTGGATTTGCATGCTCTTGAAGACTTTGGATGTTCTAACCAAAAATCACATACGTGTCGAAAAATATGGATTTTTACAAACAGTTATATGCATGGGCAGATTTGTCAAATTTATATATTATTACCTAATTTCCATTCTTTTCCATCTATATATCCAAACAATGGAAATTCTATTTCCTCTCACTTATTTTAAGAAACTTTAATCCAAAAGAAGGAAATTAAATTTCACTTCTTTTCCTTTCCTTTCATTTCCTCATTTAAATTTACTCTCGTTTCATGATGTTATTAATGGGTCATGAGCAAAAAGTCATAGGCATTAATCATTCTACATTATTAGCTAAGAGTGGTGACTCTAGTACTATGACTATTCTAGTCCTTGTTACATTCCTATTGGTTAATCAAGTAATTTAACATGATCCTTAGGTGAGCTAGTCGTGGAATGCTATAGTGACAGTTGTCTATCCCTGCTAAATTATGTTCATTGAGATCTATTCCTCATAGGATGACAAAAGGATTGTCAATTTTGTGTCTCCCTCCCCATCTATTACAAAAATTTGTATTATGAATTGGTAGACTTAGTAATGTTAGCACAGGATTATACGACCCTATTCCAAGTCAATGCATCTAACTCCTAACTCAGATTTGACCTGACCTATCAAAACTTTCAATCCAATCTACCCAACTATTTGTCATAGTCATCAATCTACAAAGAAATCCAACTCTTCATTATGGTCAACCTGCACGGATTGAAATGAAGCTTGTCAAAGGGACATGAAAAAGGGTGCCTCCCCTATCATGATCTCTGGTGGCCCGATGTGAGGCTAAACTAAATAAAGACAATGGTGAAATTGCAAACACTAACTCGAGCTAAAGATTGAAAACAATTAAATAGCAAATTTCCAATCCCAACAATGAAAAATCCATTAACGAAGTTTACAAAAACAAGACTAGATATGCTAACTTTTGGTAAAACCATAATTTCCTGATCCAAAGAAAACTTGTTTTTAACAAGGTTAATGGTTTGTGATACCATTTTCACTTAAATAATAAAAAAATAACATATTGATTATCAACTCAACTTTTGTAACCAATAAAAAGACTTAGGAAGTAAAAGAACATGCAACACAATAAAGGAGGAGAGGACAGGACAAAGGCACAACCACAAAAAGAAGAGACTAGAGCGAAGAGAAGAGTTAAATATAGGGTTCTTTTAATACATTGGGATGGATCAAAAGCTCAAGCTCGAGCTTAGGTCGAAGTCTGAATTTTTTTTTTTGAAAAAAGTATAAATTCAGTCTAACGTCCGATCAACTTAAGCTAAGTCTGTCGAATTTAAGCCAGGCTGACTTGACTTGAGTTTATTATCATCCCTATGAAATGGTTTAATAGTCTACTAGGGTATTTCTTATATAAGAAACTAGTTTAATATGTTGTCAAACTATCGGGTTTCAAAGTAATTCGACCTCTTAGTTGTTTTGGTGAATGAAATAATCTAAAGAATGTATACAAATCTAGTTGATTTATTACCTTCTTAATAGTTTATTAGTCCTTTACAATTTTGTTCCAAAATGCATCAAATCAAATACTAGATCAATCTATTCTCAACCTCATTGCAGTATAAATAAAAATTTCCCTTTAAATTATATATAGTAGCAAAAATAAGGATTAGTATGTCAAATAGAGTGTTGATTATAATAAAAAATATAAAAATATAAGTAAAAGTCAATGAGAATTAAAAAAATAAAGAAGGAAATGGAAAATGAACCTTGATCTAATTCCATATCCACCTTGAAAATAATATTGATATGTCATTTAACGTATACAAATTAAATCCTTGTTTTAACTTTGAATTTATTAATCAAATTAGTGACTTTGAATTTATTAATGAAATTAGTGTAGAACAAATAAAAATTGACTCACGAGAAAATTTTGATTTACTAAATTAGTTTATTTGTCAGTAAGTTTATTATAATATTCCCAAAAGATTCCAATAAATCAATATCAACTTTTTATCAAGCAAAAATCATTTTAAATAATAGAGAAACTTATAAATGATATATTTAATTTCAAATTCAGATTTATAAATTAGAAAATTCAACATAAAATGCAAATATCCTAAGAATTTTGCTTGTATGGAAGATATTATAGCCTAAAGTAGAAACATGATCAATGCATTAACATATAATGTCCCATTTAACCCACATAATTAAGCTACAACATCAAAACTTAAGAAAATAAACTTACAATACATTTTTAGAACTACAAAATCAATACTCAAGAGCTGGAAAATTATTTTATTTACCAATAAGTCATAATCATCAAAAATACATAATGTTGGAATTTTTAATCATGAAACCAAATTATACAAATCTAAAATGTTTAGCCTATAAAACTTAAACTCATATTTCATTAATGACTCAATTTCTTTCTAATATCACCTATCTTCCATGCAAGCATGTTTCAAGTGGTTTAACAGCTCTAAACTATCCAAAAAAACAAAAGTCCTCAAGTGGTTTAACAGCTCTAAACTATCCAAAAAAAACAAAAGACCTTACTTTCACAAATCTGAAAATTTTTAAAATAAAACAAAATTCAGCTATTTCTAATCAAACATTAAAGTTCTTTTCTGGATTTTATTTGCTATCAAACTAAGAGCTAAATGGTCCCTCAAACATAGATTAAAGTATATAAAAAGTTAAAACAATTTTGACTTTAAGTAGATACAAAGTTAAAGAGTCATAGAGCTAAAGACAAAGCATGCACATTTTGTCTCAATTTTCTCACTAACTATTTCTATCATTTATATAAACATGAAATAATAATCAAATTGGTATAACAACATTTTGAATTATCATTTGGTCAATTGATACATATGGATTTTAAAGTATAATCCATGTGTATCAATTGATCAGATGGAGTAATCGAAACTCACTCTAAAATAGGCATATATAAGCTCCACAATTTTTCATGTTCAAACTGAATTTACGACAACTATAAAATCAATTTAAGTAGATATTTCAACACCTAATTTGCTTCCTAAACCCAAACCAACTTAACTAAGATTTCATAGCTAAGAGTAAAGCATATAACACTTCTTTTCAAAGACCAAATCTGAACAATTCTTCACAAATTTTAGTTGGACAACCCTATTTCATCTTGTAATACTTTTAAAGTAATCTTTAATTAGCAATTACGCATCTAGTTCAATCAAGACACATATCTTTACATAATTCAAATAATAAAACAACCTTTTCTATAAACTAATGAACAATTAAAAGAAAAATTCCAGATTTGTTGTAAGCATACTAATCAATGTTTTATATGAAATATCTAATACATAGTTCTTTTGAGCGTCATACATTAAGCTATTGATAAAAGGATATTGACTATAATTTTTACACACATATTTGATGTATTTTATATTAAAAATATTTGGTACTTAATTTGCTTCAAGTGTGTTTATAGGTTATAATTACCTTTATAGACTTAAAGGAGAATCATTTGGGCCAACACAGCATAAAACAAAGATTTGAAGCATAACAGGGATGTAAGGTCGTGCAACAGATTGTGCACTTCTTTTAGGCAGTGTAAAATCACGATCTCTGGGCATTTTGGTTATGCACATCTGATGCAGACTTTTGGGAGGCGATTCCAAACATGGAGATCATTTTCAAGGAGCGATTTTGGTCCATAGAAGCGAAAAACATGAAGAATTCATCGAAAGATCCATCGGAATACAAGTTCAATCCTCTACATCGTAAGAATATTTGATAGAAGACAATCAGAGAGGTTTAGAATTATGACCCCATTGTTTTCAATTCTTTTTTCTTTAAGTGTATATTTGATTTTATGTTTGATAATATGTAACTAAACTTCTTGTTAGTGTTTAGTTTAGATGAACCCTCTGTTTACATTTTAACATGTTTTGATTATTTCATTAATGCAATTGATTTGATTGATATATTGCAATTTGATTACTTGTTTAATATATATTTTAATAGGCCCGGGAATATTAGATCATAATTTGATTTCATACATAGAGATTGAAAAATCTTATTGATGAATAGATCTACCATAATTGGAAAGAGTTGATTGCAACCTTATAGATAAGTTGACATAAATCTTCCAAATTAGGGCTTAATAGAGGAATTAAAAAGTCAGTAAAGAAATCCTATAAACTTTAACATGAGTAATTCGATTGAAAACCTTATGATTAGTTCTTAGTAGACTCAAGGTTAGATATATAGCATAACATAGGAATCTTCACGATCCAATAAATCAATAAAACACACTATAAGAAAACAACTCCTTTTGCGTCGCAAAAGGTTAGAAAACGTTGCAGAATATCATTTGTGACGTTTTAAAAAATATCACAAAAAATGTCGCAAAAGGTGGTGTAGGCAAAAGGTTTCCACGATGTTTTGGAAAATGTCACCAAAATAAATGATAATCCACGATGTTTTATTGTAACAGTTTTCGCAATTTTTTTAAAATGTTGCAGAAACTAGCAATCCGTGACGTTTCTTTTTTAAACGTCGTTAGTTGTAAGTAATTTGTTTTTTAATTTTCTGAAAATAATTTTATTTTAATAAATTTTCAATTTTAATAATTATTTTTTCATTTATCCGAAAATAATTTTAATTTAATAATTATTCAATTTTAATATTTATTTTTATTTTTTCATTATTCTGAAAATAATTTAATTTAATAATTTTCAATTTTAATAATTATTTTCTTTTATTTTGTTTCAATTTTCTGAAAATAATTTTAATTTAATTATTTTTATAATTTAATAATTATTTTTAAATAAAATTTTTTAAATCTTATTTATTTAATAACTATTCAATATTATTTATGAAATTTATTTATTTAATAATTCTTCAATTTTTTGAGTATATCATTAATTTTAATAATTATTCATGTATAACAAGAATTTAATATGTGCAAACAATTTATTATTTAATTGCAATTTCCAAACATGTCATAATACAATAATTAATATAAACAATAGGTCATAAGTGTTTAATATATCAATATGAGTACATATCTGCTCTAAACGAATGTTATGTGTAGCACATAAAAGTTTCAAGAACTTTTCTTGTTGCTCGACTTCGGTAGTTAATCGATCTTGCATTTCTTCAACCTTTTTAGTCAATTCATCGACTTGAGACTGTAACCCTAATTAACCTTCTTCGACTCCTTTAATTTGTCTCGAATTAGGTCATCGCCTGAACACCGTAAAATGTACCTAGTCAATTGGGAGGCTATGTGTAAGCCAAAAGCAGCAGGGGGCTGGGCATTAAACACATTCGGTCGACAAATTATGCGATGTTGGCTAAATTAGGGTGGGATCTGATCACTAAGCCCACCGCTCTTTGGGTCCGGATCCTTCAAACCAAATATAGATTTGACCTGACTCATATCCCACCCACGGTCATCAGGCCTGGGGCTTCGGTCATCTAGCAGGGGATTTCAGTTACTTGGCATGTTGTAAGACAGGGTATTAAATGGGCCCTGGAGAACGGGCGACGCATTTTATTCTGATTGGACAACTGAGTGGACGGATGGGGGCTCTTTATTCAGGTGGTTTCTTCTCCGATGCCTAATACTCTTTGGTTTGCTACGGTTGCTGATCTCACGGATGATCGGGGTATGTGGCGGTGGAATAAGTTCCAACAGTACCTCTCGTTCACGGTGTGCCTAGAGCTGGCGAACTACTGTCTAAGTGATGACCATGTGGGGAAGGACCGAGTACTGTGGGAACCATCCACCCACGGAGGTTTCACCGTAGCGTCAACTTATGAGTTACTTGAAGGATGGCCCATGGATACTAGGCCCAAGCTGTGGGAGACTATCTGGAAATGGGTTGACCCCCAATACATTAGGGTGTTCCTTTGGCTTGTCGCTCAGCGTAAGCTCCTGACAAATCAGCAAAGGGTGGCCCAACACATTGCCATGGATAGTAGTTGTCATTTCTGTGGGAAGGAAGAGACTACTAGCCACGTGGTACGGGATTGTCCACGGGTGAAAGCTATCTGGTTTAAATTCCCACCGGAGGTGGTTGATTCGGGTTTTTTCCAGTAGGATGGTGAGACATGGCTATCTTCTAACCTCACGAAGCAGTTGCAGGTGCATCAGGAAGCGTGGGCCACCATTTTTGGTGTAGCTTGCTGGTTTCTCTAGCAATGGAAAAATCGAAGCCTCTTTGAAGCAGATTTTGTTTGGCCAGAAGCAGGTCCCCAAGTCGTTATGGAATACGTTGGGTGGATAGAACGAGCAAGGATAGCGGAGAGTTGTGTATTGCAAAATCAGGGACTCCTTATCGGTCGTCTAGGTGGATGGACTAAACCGGCAATAGATTGGATCAAGCTCAACTCGGATGGAGCAGTCAAACAAGGATCCAACATTGCAACAACGGGGGTTTTACTTCGCAACAGTCAAGGGAGGTGGTGTGGAAGTTTCCTTCACCACATCAGACATGCTTCCCCTGTAACTCTAGAACTCTGGAGAGTATACTCGGGCCTTATCCTGACTTGGACGATGGGCTACAGAAAAGTGATCGTTGAAGTAGACTCCCTGGAGGTCATTAATATCCTATCCTCTTCCAATTTAATCTTAACTGAAGATATTTTGTTGGTGATAGGTATTCGAGGTTTAATCCACCGAGCTTGGGAGGTACAACTCGGACACGTGTATCACGAAGAGAATCAGTGTACAGATCAGATGGTCTCGCTTGCAGCGACTTTCAGTCTAAGACTACATATGCTGCAGGAACCTCCGGTGACTATCCAGGACCAAATCCTTCGAAACAATCATGGTACTTTGTATGAAAGAACCTTGCGTTAGCTACTAGGGTGTTTTTGTTTTTCTTTCTTTGTAGCCAAAAAAAAACATGCTTTAAATCATTTGCAGCGTACTCTCAAGCGATAATGTTTTTCCACCATCTCAACCTTTAAAAGCTCTCCGACCTTGACCTCGGCGACTGGAGGAATCTCTGGTGACAGTTTCTGTTCCCATGAATGACTTCTTAAAGTCTACGGTAAAGAGCATTTCTTGCAAACATGTTGAGGCATGGCTCTGCCAAATTTTCAGGCTTTTGATCGAAAGCAAAGTTAAGTTGTCCTTTTCTCTGAGAAGTGTAGTACTGGGGTTGGCCATGTACTATACTATTATCATCAATTAGCACCACAGAGTTTGATATTTCTCTATTCCTCTCTCTTTAGTGGACGGGTCACCACAGGCGAAACTGACAGCACCTTTTGACACAGATTCTTGGAGGTTTCTCATTGCAAAACAACAGTGTACTCATTTGGTAGTAAAACTACATGGTCTAGACAGTAGATCCCCTGCAGTGAAACTGAAAAAACGAAAGCCATTCGTTAAAAAGCAGTCAGTCGGTACTTTTTCTTGACCACCATCAAAATTTAATGGTTTCTCGTATGATTTGATCCAACATGGTACACCCATGACGTAATCGTCCCAGATAAATCGTAACTTGTGTACTACAAATTCCATCTAATTGGCCTGAGCCCTTAGGTAACCTCAAAAGGTCTTAGAAGCACCACCACAACCCATCATTTTGAGAGATTAAGGTAGGCCTCAAACTCGATCAAATCAGTTTCGGTTAGGACCCCACAAATCGGAATATTACAGATATAGGTTCTGTAATGTTTCATTGTGATTTGAGCCTTTGTTTGGACGCGGAAAATGTTTCTCTCTTCCAGCTTTCTTGGTCCCCCCAAGTTACCCATTGCGGCTTCACGCTTGGTTCCATTATCCTATCCTCACAATGATACGATCTTTGATGGTTGATGTCTACTAGCTTAACATAGGCGATTTTTGTTCTTATTTAGGAGTTGTTTTGGTGATATATAGTGTAGTTATGTATTGTAGAATTGTTTCAATGTAGAAAAAAACTTAATTAAAATATCTACTCGAACACCTCAACTTTAACTTTATTTTATTATCAAATTGCAAAGCTACGCACCAAATGAACTTTGTTTCTTGTCAATGCTTTAATTAACAATCTTCAACAATCAATCGAGGGAATAGTGTCACAAGCTGTAACTACGGAGGAGTTTGGTTTGATAATTACAAGGATTTCTGAGTTGGTGAATCGATCAACAATGAATGATTCATATTGAATTGGATGTCTTCGGTTGGACCCCATTTCTTATTATTTCATATCAATATGCCCCCTCAGTAATTTGTCTTTGTCTTTCATCCATGATAAGATCAAACTTCTTTTTGGTACGTAACTCTCTACTACTTCAGCAACCTTTCAACTTGTAGAAGAAGGATGATTTTTTTTTTCTTCATCGCTAGAAGTTAGGGATAAAGACTAGCGTATGTGAAGGGGAGAAAATGACTCCCCATGGTTTAGGAAGCCAGTCTTTGTATGAAAGACCAACCAACACTTACAAATCTATGTGCCCGCCATGAAAACTACAGTACATACAAATGAGATACAACCACAGGATACGATATTGGACAAAAGTCCAAGAGAATTTGCAAGTTGGAGATGATAGCGACAGGCTTTGACAGGCGGTGAGGATAAGGATGCCACATCCTCCACGACCATGACATCTGCAATTCGGGGCATTGGTCGACCCGCTTCAGACTTCACACTTTATTTGACAACTTTTCGATTAAACTAATTAAATCAAACAAAGAATCCGTTTGTATCTTAGTCCATGCGCATGCACAATGCTTCCATGTATATGAATGACCATGGTAAATTAGTTCATTAAGACTTACATACATTAAATCTTATATTGCTTGACTCATTTCATTTCAATTTTTATGTTTTACCTTCTTATATAATAGTATGTTTATGTATCACACAATCGTCCATGTCATAATTTGTTATTTTCATCTATCTTTATTCAAAAGAGTATTGAAACTCTTAATTATAGTTTTTTTTGGGTCATGATGTATAAGTATTAACATGAAGATGCAACCTGGAGAACCCATAATATGATCTTATCGAATTCAACAAAAGTTGAAAGCTTTTGCATTTTCTTTTATTAATTAAAGCCTTTCCTTCTGTAGAGAGTAATACACTGAACAAAGCAGGTTGCATGCATATGTGCACCATTCTCATACTATATGTATTTTACATAGAAGCACAAGATAAGGTTCCATAATATATTTTCTTAATTGCCATGGCAAAAGGGATAAGAGAGGATAAAGTTATCAAATAGTTGGAAGTGTTTGGTTGGTTGGACATCGTCGTACCGTTTGTTTATCTTGCAGGATAACTCCTAATGAGTTGGAAACCTTTTAATTAAGAATTTAAAAAAAGGAGCTTGTACTATGGTAAATATATATCAAGTTAGAAACAAGGCAAGTCTTTTTCTAAAAACGAAAATATCAATCAAATGTAATTGACATAGGAGCCCCAAGTCATAGAATATGGGGATGGCAAGCTTGTTGGACGGCATTAAACCCACAAAGTCAGGAAGTTTATACAATTATACGACAACATATTAATGATATGGTACTCAAAAATCGCAACCTCAAAGTTACGAAATCCAATTTTGATAATCTGTGCAAGTCAAAGCATTTGAAAAATAGCATGTCTTCTTGTCCATAGACAAGTGATGAGGAAATAAATGGTGAAGAAGCAACTCGATCGCAGCTAGGCATCAAAAGTTTTATAATGTTGAGAACTGCATCGTTAACAATGGCTATGTTTCCTAATCTTGCACAAAGAACCTACTCAATGATTAACCCACTAAGAGCAACCATTATCTCTACTCAACCCACTATCAAAAATAGTATACCCCACCTTCTCCAACCTCTCCATACATGTGCATGCCATCCCCACCCTCGTGCTTTAACATCAAACTATAAAATCATGCACTCTCTCTACCTATTTTTAGCAAAATATCATTTCTCTAACTCAACAGGACTTTAGTTCTCTAATAGGGAACAACAAAATTTTGATATTCGATATTTATTCCAAAACAATTTACATAATATTATGTAAATTTTTTGTAAGGTTCACGGACTTTATAAATAATTTCTCATATTTCTATATTATCAAAAAGTTAAAAACAATTAGGAAAACATAGTTGGGTTAGCAAAAAATAAAAATTGGATTAAGAATAATGAATATGTAATGGGGAGTTGTCGATTTATAATATTAAGAGATGACAAGATCTGTGATTATTAATAATACATTATAATGTGAAACCTACAATATCATCCATATTATTAATAAATTATCTTAATTTTAATTCAAAAGAATAATATTTTAATTAAAAATATCGAAATCTATCTAATTTCATATTTTTATTATTTTGTAACAAAAATAACAACATAGTACTATTTTAGTGAGTATAAATTGCATGTATAAATCAATCCTAAACTCATATATGTTATTAAATATATATAACCATAAATGTTACTAAAAATTTTGAGGTTTTAGTATGAAATTAGCATATTTTATTCTTTAAAGTTAGATATATTATCATAAAGATCATTGCAAGTTATGATGTTGTATTTAAATAATTAAATTCATCAACCCACTTAACTCTATCAACTCCCATCTTTCAATTATACATCCAAAAATAGCTCATAAAACATCATGGACAAGCTCTACAGCTCGTCTACCACTCTCAATAAGACTAAATGA
>JANSVI020001699.1:1052097-1067841 GCA_025434765.2 Erythroxylum kapplerianum | reverse complement strand
GTGGATGAATCGAGTCTTTCGAAGTTATAGCATCTACGTGTTCTCCCATCAGTACCATTAATAATATCGCTTATATCTTCCTATGATCATTTGTATCTGGAGGATGGATGACATACCACAAGGCACAACATTGCCAATGTTTGGACAATGCACAGAGATCCTAAGGTATGGCACGAACACAATAGTTGGGCCAGAAAGATTCAGACTTTGGATACTGAAACATATGGATTTGTTGCACGCTTTGGAAGAAGAACCCATCACGGGGCTGTAATTGAACATCCTCCGGTTGTTTAACGGATCATTGTAAAGGTCATCCTAAGTCTGAATGAGAAGCTGAATTACCTGAAACATTGGTATTTGCCATATCCTGTAACTTGTAAACCATACTACAATGTCTTGGAAACCCTAGTTTGGTGATGTAGTTGAAGAATATTAAAAGGGTGATTCGTTTTAAAGCCTCTGTTACATGATAAAATGATCCGGAGTTAGCAGATTATTGAAGATAGCCTTATTTTTCTGAAACTCTTGAAATCATAGTTGATTCATTAAGGCCTTATTTTCTTCTTAAAAACTACTTTCCCTTTTTATTCCAAGTAAATTGATTGTATTCATAACTAACGTTAGTAATTTTGATGTTGCTTAAGCAAGTTTTGAAGTCATTGCATGGCTACCTTTTGCTCATGCCTCCTTGTGTTTTTTAAAGCATATAGGATACAATCAAAATCGCCAAGCAAGATCCAATGGCTGCTCAAATTTGTGTGTTTTAAGTTCTAAATGTCTTCAAAGGGATGTTCTTCGAAATGCAAGATTTACAACATAGATAAAGGTGCTGCATAGTTTCTTCCTACTTTGGACTAGTTCTGCATATAGATAAATTGCCTAATCATATGAGGGAGCTAATTATCTCAATCTTTTCAAGATTATAAACCACAACAATTCTACCACTGTGGTGGTCTCTATGATTAGTGACAATTTTCCAGTTGATTTGAAAGAAACAAAGAATCTTAAAGCTATCATCTTTTAATTCAGTTTCCAAAAGGCCAACAACAATTGGCTTTATTATTTGTAGACAGTCATAAAGTACCTATTTTTTGTTGGGGTTGTTAAGGCCCTTTACATTCTAAGCTACTGTTGACATTTAGAAGGGATTGAGGAGTATCTGGCTTTCTTTCTTTTTGTTTTCGTACCTGATATTCTCAAGGTTGATGCAAAGTTTTTTTGTCTCAATCCCCTATGCTCTTTCTTCCTTCAAATTATCCTTTAAGCTCTCCTTTGTGATCTATAGAATTCCTTCCGATGAGCAATTTATATTTACTTGCATTTCCTTTTAATTGCATTTGCTTTTTCGAGGTAGATCTTCTTGTTTGCTTATTATTTTGTCTTCATTGGTCCTTTTAGTTCTGACTTCCAAATTGGAAATTAGGATAAATAAAGAGTTTCTTTACCAAATTCATTTTGATTTTTCGCTATCACCTTATGAGTCTAAGGAGCAGCCTTCTTTCCTTTATCAGATCCAAAGATAGTTTGGGATGCTACCAAGTTATCACCCTTGTCATTGTCTCCCACTGATTCTACTTAATCACCCCTTTCAAACTTTTTCCCTGTTAGCTTCCATGTTGTTTTCTCTTTTGGATTTGGAGGCTTCTGTGATATGTAATAAGAACTTCATCCTCCTCTAGTTCTCTAGGGTGTAAAACTCATTTAACCTCTTCACCTTGATAGTCTCTTGAATTTCTTTTGAAAATTTCACCTTAATACACACCCTTGCGTAACCAATTCTCCTCAAGATGGCAGTATTGCATTCCATGTAGATACATCTCCCCCAGTGAACTCACCAAATATCTTAGACCTAAAGTGTTATAATATTCCAAAGGCATGTTATGAAAATGGGCCAAAATGGGATTGCCTTTAGCTCAAATCTACCGAGTGACATCCCAAGTGTCCATTGTTAAAGAAACATTAGTTTACTAAACACATGCCTATCACCTTGTTCTTAAGTGCATTAGATTCATTGGTAAACTTGAAGAGGAAGAAGTCTTCCTTACACTCAATAGTAGTTTTCTCATACCCAAAGAGCTTTATTTTTTATTTATCTAAGATTTCATCATATGCCGAACAGACTCCATGATCTACTACTGGAGCTGCCCCTATTATCTATTTCTCCTTTTGACAGAGCAGTCATCCTCATCTCAGTGGCTACTTGCTCTCAAGAACTATGGAGGGAAAGAAATCTAAGAAGATTCCAACAGAAGATCACCCCCCAACCCTTTATCCTAGAGCTTATCACTATTCGCATCAGAGAGCAACTAATTTCCACCCAGCTGCACTCTAGGTGTAGTAGGGGCCTAGCTCTCTCCTGGAGAGTCTAGTCCCCGAAACAACCATTTTCTCAAACAAGGATATCAGGGGAGGGAGGTTTTGGTACTAACCTGTTGGTTATCAAGCTGCCCCTTTCCGTTTTCAGTCCGGCGTTGCGCTTCAGGGAGCCCACAAAAGGATCGCCTCCCTTCTAGTCTTCCTGCAGATTTACAAATCTAAATCAGCTCGGAGTAGCACCTTCAGTTTTCAACATTTATCACTTACCGATGGATCCTCCCCCGTGTGCGGTAGCAGAAAGAGTCTCTGAGGGCGCCACAGTCTCGTGCCCTAGCTAGCCCCATTTTTCCTTCTGGAGTAAATTCTGGATGGGTTGCGAAAGATTAATTCGTTTTGCCCTAATTGAGATCTCTCCGTTTGTTTAAGCTTGGTGGGTTCGATTGACGTTGGCCCTAACGTCATGTCGTTTTGTTTTGCTTTAACTCTACAGGGTTGTGTCTGGCATTTTAATTGGGATAGATGTTTCATGTAACTTTTATTTATTATTCAATTCAATTTTAAATTTTCAAAAAAAAAAAAAAAACTGATAGCTTTCAATGTTTACGGATAAAACAACTATAACTCGATCAAAATGTGAGATCAAAATCTTCCCGTGATCAAAAGTTGGCATAAACTGAGGAATCTATTGTGTTACTGAAACAAAAACTACCCTTACACTTGGTTATCTGCTAAAATTGTTCTATTATGAAACTAAAGGACTAAGAAAGGCAAGCACATTCAGCTCAGGTATCATCATCTTTAATTGCTGCAGTTAAGTATTCTGAAGAATTAGCAACTAAGCAAAGAATAGAATCAAGACATTCACCTTTTTCCGGAGAGACCTATAAGCTGGAAGGATAGATGCAGCATTTGATGCAATGAGTGCAATTGGTTGCCACATGTGCTCTACATCAAATTGCAGCTTTCTAATTAATCAAAGATCTCCTCTTTCAACTTTGAACTTCCAATTTTATTTTCAGATCACCTTTGTGTTTCATATACTCAAGTACGATGATTCTAACAGGAAGTAAAATAAGTACAGGAATCATCTGGTTTGCCACCATACAAGGTGTGGTTTGACACGGGCTCCAGACGAAAATTGGCAGCATCCAAGGATACTTTCTCACTGACTGGAAGATAACAGGATTCAAACGGTGAGTTCTCCCTCCAAAGATTTGTCTGCAGATAACCAATAATGATTCACTTCAGTAATATTTGTGTGTGGAAGAAATGGAGGATGGAAAATAAGCTGTTTAAAAGCTTAGTCTTTGGCATGATGAGGATATCTATCAGAATCACAGAAAATAAGCTAAAGATAGTCAAGATTTGAATCTTTAAAGCCAAACGAGAACTCATGTCCTCTGACAATGTTACCTGGAGCATGTATCTTAAAGAGGTACAATAAAGTCCAGCTTTTCCAACTGGAGAATCGAGCATTTGCCACTTAATAGAATAGCAAACTCTAGTTTCAGCATTTTGAGTCCCCCAGGTTTCTTTTGAGAGATTTGTTGGTAAAACAGAAATAAACCAGCAACCCAACTTTGGAGAGTGAAGAACCAAAGGAGCTTTGTAGAGATCACCGGAATAATCATGGAGTGCCCTTGAAGGCATAGCTCTGTGCCACACAAAATACATCAAACTATAGTTGCTAGCATCAAAACTGCTATTTGAGGGTGGTGGACTGAAACTAACATTTGTTGCAGCAATTGTTAATTGTTCTACTGTGTCAACCACTTCCATTGAATAGACACTAGGTTCATTTTCTTCAGGGCAGAATGCCTCAGAAGTTTTGCAAGAAACCAGAGTTTCAGTTATTTGGAGATTAGCATTGTGTGTGTTATCTGCAAGATTGTTGCTATCAGATTGAGAAAATGAAAGTGGGTATATTGTCAGGTTGCAATACTGGCTCCTAAAAGTGGAGGTTGTAAATCCTTCCACGTCGATGTTAGCACTAAGCGAGTATGCTGGACTGCAGACAATCTGCAGTTTCACACTAATTACTATTTACTACCATTGAAGAACTGTCATGTTCATGAGCAACATCTAAGAGAAACTGTTTACTGAAGAGAGAAAAGAAAGCAAGGGTAGATTATCAAGTATTTGGTATTTTTGGCTTCACACCTTCATCATATTCTTAGATCTCCTATTGATATAAACAATGTATGTAGATGGTGAAATAGGAGAAAAAGGCAATGATTCAAGGATATATTTGGAAGAACTAATAGGAATAATAATATAACATACAATACAACATCAATTCAAAATACTTAATGTTGTGTGATTTTCCTAATAGTTTTCTTTATTACTAATCTACTAACCATAAACTAAGCCAAGTTCCCCTATCACTGATGAGTAAGATAATGTTGGGTGGAGTATTAATCGTATAAGAAAGCAATATGGACTTAGAAAACTCTTATACTACTATCTAGTCTAGTGAATTAATAAACATAATCAATGATGGGTTTTTGGATAATAAGATAGAAAGTAAAGCAAAATCTAAATAATAGCTAAGAGAATAAAAAAAAAAAAAGAGAGCACACAATCAAATAGAGAAATCAATGAGAATTAGTGCTTAGATAAGTACTTCCTTAGCTTCATCTTTGATATCATGATTCAATTAATTTAGACTCGATTTATCATCTAGACTAGTAAAATTTCCTAGATTATGAAATTGTAGTCTCCTAATCTAGAACCACTTATTCTATGATTGGTTAACCCATATCTTTACTAAGCAACATCCCTTTGAATATATTAAGTTTTATGAATTTTCATGAAAGGTTTCATCCTAACATAAAAAAATATCATATAGGTCTATATCTAGCATCCCATTTAACTTTGAATATCTAAGTCACAATCCACTCATAAATAATTTCTCTTAAATCATCCATAAGTAAATTTAAATCAGATCTAAACATCAACATAAATAAATTTACATTAAGAACAGTGAAAGATAGTTCACAAATATATATCCAATTCATAAATTTAAAACTAATCCAATGCAAAGATAGAAACTGAGGTTTTCTCTATTTAAACATATAAAGTAAGGTTAAATTACTTAAATCCCTTATGGTTTAGATCTTTTTCACTTTAATCTTTGATTTTTTAAAACTATCACTTACCCCTTGAGGTTATATTTTTTTATTACCCGTACCACTTGACATCATTTTCCTTTAAAGAACCTAACGGAGAGTGGTGAACCAACACCATATTGCTTGTGCAGGTGTTATATAGCAAAACATATGTCTTGGTTATGCCACATAACACAAGCAATACAACATCATTTTAAATTCTCCATTATGTTTTATAATAGAGAATGAAACCAAAGGATACAAATTGTATAAAAACATAATCTTATTTGCTAAATAGTTTATAAAAATTAGAAAGTAAAGTGGAAATAGTCTAAACAATAAAGGTTCTATGTAATTAGCCTTAGAAAGTATTTATCCACAAATAATCTTTAAAATAAAATAAATAATAAATAAAAGTAAAGAAACATTATAGAAATAATCCTAAATTAAAAACTTGGTGTTGTTGACGGCTTGATCTACTGAGATGAATCCAAATCTTGTTTCTTTAATTAAAATAGCTTTGAAATCAACCTTTCGACATTCTATGAACATGTTGATGGCTAAATATAACCTTTTTGAGAGAGAAAATTTTAGATGTGTAAAGTCTCCAAAACTCTCTTAAAAATTAAGGTTTTGTGCTTCAAATATGTTTTATTCACCTCTAACATGGTCTGGGACACAACAATGGCCCCAGTTATGGATCTCTCTACTTCTTTAGAGTCGAAGACATATATTTTAGCATGTCCATAACCTAAATTATGGATCTCTCTATTTTTTTCTAGGTTACACATGATCTGAGTCACTATCATAGCATAGATTGTACCACTCTTCATATCTTCTCCATACCATATGGTCTCTTTTCAAGCCATTTTCTAAATCATGTTTTATTTTTCATTTGATACATGATAGACATGAGCTGGTCTATAGACATGGTTTAGATCATATTTAAGCAATTTCTTCATGCTTTTACTTGAATACATGATAGACACAAACTAGTCCACAGGCACGATTTAGATCTATTTAACTAATTTCTCCATGTTTTTACTTGAAATAGCATCATCTTCTTGATAAATCAAATTATAAGGTCCAATCTTCTTAATTACCTAAAATATATTAAAAAGCAAGAAAAATGAGTAATGTAGCATGAAAATAAAGCAAAATACTTAGAAAATATATATGTAATTTCATGCATATCATTCAATAGAGGCAAAATATGAAGCATTGTTATTTAAGTTATAGTTGACAAATGAACTTCAAATCAGGATCATAGGCATCGGGTTAAACATAATCTATAGTAAACCAACTAAATGAAATTTATGAGGAGAAAGATGACAAGCTAGTAAAGTACAATAAAAAGTCCAGGCAGATGAAAGAAAAAATACATGTAAGCATTGAATCAATATATTAGCAATAAAACTAAAAGGCTAATTACCTACCAAAATAGAAGCCAACAATGCATTCTTTAAGGAATCTTTTATAGAGAGCATATAGAATCAATGCAAACACAAAGAAATCATATAGCTATTTTCAAATAAAATGAACTAGATTGTATATCCATTCAAAAAATATGTCTAAAAGGAAAAGCTACTTGAAGATCAAAAGAAGGAAAAATAAAATCTTAATGTAGGATTCAAGATATGTGATTATATATGGGCAATTATTCAACATGTCTTTAACCTTTTTATATGTAAGATATATTCCTAAAGCTAAAGTACAATATATAATTATTGAGATTCACAAAGGGGTATATGGAGCCTATCATAGAGAGTCATCCTTAGCATATATGACTTTAAGAAATGGATATCCTTGGACCATTTTCTACCACAATAAGATAACTTAGATTCCTTTATATTTCTTAAGGTGACTTAAGTAGCATCTTTGGCAACATGGTCAAAAAATAGTGGAAGGCTTCCTAAAAAGGATTGTCAAATGCATATATAAAGTCTTGTTAGTAACAGTAACTGACAATGATGCTCAGTTGATAGTATATGGTTTAGGGCTTTATTCAAAGAGTCTAAAATCAATGATCACTTCACATCTGTTGCATATCTACAAGTGAATGGTTTGCCTAAGGTTATAAATAGAAAAATAATATAAAGCTTGAAAGCCAAAATTGAGAATGCAATAATTGATTAGGCTAAAGAGACCTGTAATATACTATAAGCATACTGGAAAACATCAAGAACACCTAATGAAGAAACACTCATAAATCTTACCTTTAAAATTAAAGCCTTCCTACTTATAGGGTTAGTGACCATTACTTTCATTGAACTCATCAAGATCCTCAGTCTAAATTTGTTTAGGTTTAGCAAAATCATCAACAATGTCTAAATCTACAAATAATATGGATATTACTTATGAGCAATGTTACTACTAACCTCAAAACATTAAATTGTTGTACTAATAATGTTATCATAGTCCCACTTCTTGAAAGATTTATGCATATAGAAATGGGTAGATTATATAAAATTTGAAATTATTACCCTCAAACTTCTACTTTAGGTCTACCACCTTGTCCTTTATGAATGCGTTCTCCCTTTTAACTCATTAAAGCACTTGAACAATTATTCCTTAATAGCCTTCTTCTCCTTCTAGACCTTAAGGTTATTGCAAGCTTTCCTCCTTCTTCTTAGCAACTTTGCCAAGTTCTCTTTGTACATTCTCATAACTTATGACTATGGAAGAAGCAAATTGAAAAGATAAAACATAAATGCAAAGAACTAATAAAAGCTTAAAAATCTCATTAAAGTTATCTATGAGATGTCTATTAAAGTATGTATGTATAAATTTGACGTCAATATCCTCAAATATCTACTTATCCTTAAGAGACATCATTACATGGAATATTTTAGACCCACTCTTAATCTTGCTTAAAATAATGTCAGTCTTCTTCAGGTTTAATTTCAGGAAAAAGCATTCACTTTTCTAGTAAACTTAGTTGGGATGAGTGAATTGGAGAAGACTAAGAAGAAGGGGCTAAAGAAACACTCAATCATATAAAGTAATTGCTATAAGTCACATTATCCTTTATTTTCTCCCTAGAGGATGAAGCAAGTTGACCTTTCTTCTTAGTTGCATTGATCCTTGTGAGCATTTTATTTATATCAATGGATGTTATAAAAACAACATGGATGTTAATACGATATTTAAAAGCACAAGTGTAACAATAAATAAATAAATGATCCTATATGGATGCTTTTATTTATAAGACACGCTTAAATAGATCAAATTAGGCTTGCAAAGGATAGTCTTTTAGGGTAGAAGAGGATATGTTCGATTAATTAATTTTTTAAGTAAGAATATTAGGGTTATATTGCTCGTA
This sequence comes from Erythroxylum kapplerianum, assembly GCA_025434765.2. NCBI lineage: Eukaryota > Viridiplantae > Streptophyta > Magnoliopsida > Malpighiales > Erythroxylaceae > Erythroxylum > Erythroxylum kapplerianum. The sequence continues at coordinate 1,059,096 of JANSVI020001699.1, read as the reverse complement.
TCCCACTAAAAAACCCTCCCATCTAATCCCCTCCAAACAACCTTAAAAGCCCGTAATCTCACTTAATAAGAATATAAAATTATCTTTCTAATCATGCAACCATTTATGAATTATTACCAAATCAACACCCACTCATCGCACTTAGGTTTTACCCTATGCTTTGGGTCCTTATAGGTTTATATTGGTGTATGAACTTGAATAGCTTGGCATCGCGAGTACCTCTCAAATATGGGAGAAAACAATGAATCTATCTAGCAAGCTCGAGAGATGTAGATGTAGTTGGCTGAGAATCAGGCATGTTACATTGAGGATTTGAAGAATGGTCATATGTAAGGGAATTGCATCCCATACTTGAATAAATCATAATAGAACCCCTATCTTTTTGAGAATAAAGAAAAAAATGCTTATTATTATGAAGATCTCATTAGCCTGTCAAGCCTCTGTAACTTATTGGCTTTACTACATGTCTAAGTTATTACCAAAGTCACTAGGAAGGGAGTCTAAGGAAGAATTATATAAATGAAGTCTATTTTTGGATCTAACTGATCTAAAGTCATGTGATACCTAAAAGGGCCTTAATTGTAATGAGTGAGAGTAACAGGGTTTTAATAAATATAAGGCATATAACGCTATGCCTTATAAAAAGAGGCATATTGAAAAGATAAAAAGAGGAAGGGATACGCTTTTAGAGAATATGCCAAGAATATTGAAGCTCATTAATATTGAACCTTCTTATGAAAATAAACATAAAAACACAGGCATATGTGATTTCTCTTAAGAAAGTATGCTTAACTTTTAAAAAATGATGAAATTGAGATAACTATGCCTTATATAGAGGGATGAATAGTCATGATTGACCTAGATCAATGAGTAAGATGGAGTGACAATTCACCTCTCTATGAGTAGTAAAAACATTTTTGCATAATAAGGGATAGTTATATCCCTCATAAAATATTTATAGGGAATCTTTCAATGGATGATCCTCGCCCAATTTTCAACATATTGGATTTAAGCTTATTAGGATTTTGATCTTGATCTTTTAAAATTATTCAAGGTTGATTATCAGTCTATATGTGGAAAACTTACATTATAATGATTTTTACTAGTTAAAGGTAAGTTTTTTAGCCTAAAAAGTTACCTTATAAAGGATTATACTTCAACATGCCTAACTACTGATAGTTTCATTTTTATCTAAGTCCCGAAAAAAGAACATCATCTTTCTTAAAGATTTTGGGCTTCAAGTCCACATAAAGAGGTTTAATGATTCAAAGAAAATAAGATCAATTAAGATAAGATTCATCCACTTGTGGACTTAAATCCTAATCAAAGACCAATTAAACTTACCAGTTAAGATGGATTTAAATTCTTCAAAGATAGTTAGATTCTAACTTTATTTCTTAAAGTATTGTCAATAAAAAGGAGATACCTTGAAGTAAGAACTCATAACCATTATCATTAAGCTCAACTAGATATTTTCGTGCTTATTTAGCACCCTTAACTATCACTGACTTGAGTATTCGAATGTCTTTATGACCAACACTGTGAATAATTATTTTTACTGAAATACAGACTTGATATCAACTAGACATGTCTATCTTAAATTTAGACTACATCAAGTAGGCCTATTATTAATTTTCAGTTCATTTTAAGTCCTCTTTTTAGTAAGGCCCTTTAACTTTAGCCTGCTAAGATCTTATTTAATCATAAATATCGTCAATTACTTTCTATTTTATCTTAATAAATTTTATTTTAGTCACTTTACCATCAAATCTTCTGGAATTTAGATATTTAGATATTTAATTTTAGGAAATTATCAAAAATAGCCCAAACTCTAACTTTTAACACTCTAGTATGTGAACTCTCACTTTATATTAAATATAGCCTAATGTTAGCCCTTGTTAGTGATGTAACTTAACAAGTAGACTATTTCATTAATTTAAGAGACATATAATTTTAAAAAAGAAAAAGCTCAACCCTAGAAAAAACTTGATGGGGTTTCTTTTTGTTAAAGTCACATTTATTATAATTTAATTAAATAATACACCTACCAAGCCATATAACCGTATCACTAATGGGATGACATGCTTTACATGTTACAACAACAACAATTGTGTCTTTTTGCAGTATCAATTGTTCATGAAAAATTAATTTAGCACAATTACTAATTATTTGTGACAATTTTTACTCTCAAACCACATAATTAAAGGCAAACACTAAAGAGTCAAATTAAGCATAAAATTTAAAAATAAGAGCTAACAAGTGTAATAAAAATCATGAAAATGTTACCAATTTATATAAGAAACTTGGGTTCAATTAAAAATTAAACCCCTCATCCTTAATACTTGTCTTTAGAATGACCTAAAATATAATCTCTTTCCCCTTCCCTATAACCAATCCCATAACCTCCTTCCCCCTTAATGACTAAGATAAAGCAAAGCCCTCTAGTGTTTTCTTCTCCTCCCCAAAAGATGGTATGATTTTTGTTGCACCATACCCCTAAAAATTTGTTAAGGAAGGAGCCTTAAAGCTCAAGAACTTTTTAACTAGCCCTTGGAAAAGGGTTGTATTTCCTACTTTCTAAAAAATTACTTAAGAACTATAAATAAAATACAAACTTCAAAAGGTTCTCATCTTTAATAATGAGGCCTTCCTATTTAAATTTAAGTCCTTTAAAGGCCTTAACATGGTTCTAGACCTTAGCCCTTGGCATTTCAATGGTCTATGTTTATCAAAAGATGATAGAAAGTATTCTCACGAAATATAGAGGAGAATATGATGTCTCTTATTTAGGTAAATGTAACACACCACTAACATAGAGCATATGCCCGAACATCAAGAGGACATCTGAGAACATACCCTACGAGAATGACATGTTAGAGCAATCATAATCACTTATTATGGCATCATAGAATTATATGTATTTAAAAGGATCAAGTTTTCCTATTTCATTAACAAAGCATAACTAACATTGTAGCATTACATTTCACACTCCATAAATTTACATTAAAAAAACATCTCTGAGTTCACTGTTCTATACAAATTGTTTTACATGAAATGAGAACAGCAAACAAACACAAACTAGCTAGACTCCTCAGATATCAGTTGAACATACCTTTAAGCCATTCTTATTCCAAAAATTGACAAAAATAAACTTCTATTTGTTTGCCTTAGGAGCTAGGTCTTCTCAGTACCTAAGAATCAATGTTGCAATTTTGATGAGTCTACGAACTCAGTGAATGAACCATCGTCGATGTGCTCACTAAAGTTAGAACACAAATATCACAAATATATAACCAAATTCATAAGTATATCTTTATTTTGTATACTACATCATTCAGAATAATCCAATCATTCATATTATCAATATGTACACAAACATTGCATGTCATTATATCAACTTAATCTAGTCAGCATATGTGTATATATATATATATATATATATATACACACACATATGCAAATGCATATGAGACTCCACTTTCATTTTTATTTTATTGTGACCGAGTGCCTAATTACTATCCCATATCCCTTGTTGATACTAAGTTCATTTTAGATATTGTCCCATACCCTTTTGCGGAAATCGAGCTCATTAATAACTGAGTTTGTGACTCTTTGTGCACATTTATGAGCTTTAAGTTCTTTTTAAACTAGTCACTCCAGTCATAACTCCTTTACCTAATCATACATATTCATGTGATGAAATGCATCATTTCATATAATATGCTATCAATAACTTTCATTTAAAGTGTGCACAGTCACTTATCATATTCATCATATCTGAGTCTGACATTCAACATATAGTTGAGAACACATTTCATATTACACATTCAATTTGAAAGCGCTTCAAATACAATCCTGAATATCAAACGCCTTGGACCAACAATGTTCAAAATATCAAAATCATATCAATAAAAATTGAATATTTGAAAGTTAATTTAAAAAAATCAAACATAGTGAGAAAACATCTAGGTTAACTCACAGTATGCTCCAGATAGCTATTGCCTTGATGATTTGGCAATATCTGGATGAGGATGCTCAATTTGTGCTTCTATATCATGCAATACATACATATTTACACATTACTAACTTGTTTAATCAAATGAGTACTCAATTATATACATGTATATGTGTTAAGTTCATTACATGCGCAGTTGACTATCCCAAGTATGTATCCTTATTCACAAACCTTAATCATTCATACATCATAACTTGTACACATCTAGTTTGTAATTTAGGTTGTACCTTAAATAAGTTGATTACTCTAAATTCATCAATAATACATTCATCAATCCTTTCCTAGCATTATGTATATTCACATAATTTCCTAATTCTTATGCAATCATACCTAATTTATTACTTATATCCTTTGGATAACATTTGTATTCATAAGAACATCTTTATACCATTAACAACTCATACTTCCCAAATTTATATACACCAATTAACAACACAAGCTTATCAAACACTTAATTAATTAACCAAGCAACTATTTAGGTTCATTTCAAGTCTCAATCAAGTCCACTTGCACCTAAGTAAACTAACTTATCCTTATAGTTTAAATATCACATAAAATTTAACTTTTCTAACTTCCATGCCTTGCCCATGATCATGGAAAGGAGCTAATATAGCTCTCACGATTGCACGATCATGGGATGAGTGAATCGAAGGTTCAACATCCTTTTCCTTCAAATTTTTTTCCAGCTTTTAACATCTTCATACCAAATTCACACATCTTCATCATAGTCCATTACATATGCCTCAATTATACCCTAACTATATGTCAATTCCATATCCAATTCTAATTCAAATTATTCATTTGATAGCTTACAATTTATGGTCTTTTATACATCAAAATCAAAACATAAACTTTCATTTAATCATACATATAGTCCTAGTTCTTTTTCCCTTTTTAAGAACACTACACGATCACCCTTCTTTAGCTTAAATTCACCTTCATTGTATTTCAAATATCAATATAGTTCATCCATATAACAACCTATCCATTCATAAAATTTCTACACACTTCATCTTTAACCCTACATGCAATTCATCTCAATTCAGTCACCATAAGATTTTTATTATACATGCCACAAGAACATAATTTTACTTACCTATTTAATTCTAATTCCACCTCAATTAACAAGATTTCTTAGCCCTCCAAGCTTGCAACCATACTCCAAGAACAAGGTGAAAACACAAAGGGGATTTAACAATAAGATGAAGGTAGTAAAATTTTGAAGTGGCAAGGTGTAAAATTTTAGCAAAAATCTAAGGTTATGAGGTTTATGGGTGTAGGTTGATGGTAAGAAGAAATAAGAAGGGAGCATGTAAACATAAACAAGAAAAACGTGGTCTTTCAAATATGGAAATCATGGGTGTGGGTGTGTGGCAAGGGTTTGGACACTTGTTGAAACATAGTTTCCTAAGCCATTTGACACATAGTTTCCTAAGCCATTTGTCACCCATTTATCCAAGCCATGTGTCACGCTAGTACTAATGCCATGAGTCACTATTTTATAGGTCTAGTTACCTTAAATTTCCATATATCAATTTGTCTTGCTATTTTAATTTTTTCCTAGGCTAGATACACATATCACTTCATCAATCACCCAACTGTAACAATAAATTTCAATTTAGTAATTGTAGTTCATCAAACTAAAATCCAAGAGACATTGAATACACAATCATATAGTCACATCATAATTACTTAAAACCTTTCATACCCCTAAATATGTCAATTGAGTGCATATACTATCTTTGCAAGGTTTACTAAATCATAATTCATGTGTGTATGCTAATGATATGTACGTGAATGAAATGCATTTCATTCATTCTCAATGATATGGCCAGGTGCACTAATCTAGGGCTCTGACCCTCAATATGGAAAATGGGCTATTACAAAGCAAATGTTAAGGGAGCTTAAGAGGACACATATTTGCCTTATCTTAAGAAGAATCCTAACACTGTGGCTAATTTTTGCCTTTTATCATATTGTAATATAGTTTATAATGTTATATATAAGCTCTTAACAAGTAAATCAAAGGGATCACCCCTTTATATAATTAGCCCAACCTAGGGTGCTTTTATATCAGGAAGAATGATAAGTGACAACATTAAGCTAGTTCAAGAATTATTTAAGTACTATGACACTAAGGCTTTTATACAAAGTTGTTTCCTAAAAATATATTTCTCTAAGGCCTTCAACTATATGGAATGGAGCTTTATTTTGAATGGTTTGAAGGCATTTGGATTTCCTAATACTTTTGTTAAATGGATCAAGTCATCTATTATCACTACCTCCTTTAATTTAATGGTAATCAACTACCATTTAAGTTATTCCACAATCCTAAGGGACCAAGGCAAGGAAATTCACTATCTGCTTATTGTTTTACCATTGTCATGGAAATTCTTATAAGGTTAATCGCTTAAAGAATAAATTCCTTTAGATCTTTCTAGTTTCATCACAAGTGCAAGGAGCTCAGGGTTAGTAATTTAGCCTTTATAGATGATCCAATGCTATTTAGTAATGCAGATCCTAGTTCCTTACAAATTTTGGTCAACTCCCTCAATCAGTTTTCCATAACGTCTAATCTAACTATTAATGTTAAGAAGAGCAAAATTTATGTGTCTTCTGATGTACATAATGTTTAATGTTAAGTTGTATATCTAGTCTTAACATCTAACTCATTCCTTTAAAGTATTTAGGGTTATCTATAACCATACAAAAAAATTGAGGTATGTAGATTGTTTACGTTTGATTAAATATGTTAAAGCTAGAATCAATTCTTGGAAAAATAGGTTCCTCTCTAGTGTTTGTAACATCCCACCCCCTACTGGAAGGGTAAAATAGTAAATTTTTCATAGGATGGGATTGATAGGGATTAATTAGGACTGTTCATGCATAATAGGATTGGTACACAGAACCATTTGTGCACATGAAATTACTGTACATGCATACATGACATTCCCGGTTTTTGTGCCTAAGGCAATTTTATTGTG
>JANSVI020001693.1:100314-111624 GCA_025434765.2 Erythroxylum kapplerianum | reverse complement strand
CTCCGTCGTTAAAACTATGTTTTTTTAGTTCGAGTTAAGGGTATAAAATTCTTTGGATGTCTTAGTTACTAATAATGTCGAGATGGTGGCACTCGTGATGGTACCATAAATCTAGTTTTTCTACACTGTTAAATTAGAATTCGAGGTTCATTTCTATAATTATAAATTTGGGTTAATTATGCATAGTGATTTTTCCCTGAGATTTCTACCTTTTATTAGATCTTGGGAGTTTGTTGGCTCCAATTCCTAAAGTTGGTATTATATTTGGGAACAAACATTACTGTTTCTAAATTTGATGTTGATGCCAAATGATCTTTCATGATTTTGAAGTTATTTTTGACATCTAACAATAGTTGTAAATTGAATTTTGTAGCATTAATAGTTGATACTAATGGGAATAGGTCTTCATTTATCAATATACTCTAGGTAGCTTCAACAAACACCAGAATTCCTTTATTAATATGATCTTAGATCACATTCTCAAATCCCTATCATGAATTTTTCAGGTGGCTTTAAGTATTGTGATACTTCTAATAGTCTCTACCTTTGATTTCCACTTTCATAGGAATTATAGGCTTTGGGGGTAAGGTGATACATTTTTTATAGTAAATAATAAAAAATATCCTACATTGTGGAGTGTTAAAGTAAGTTAAACTTGGGTCAACGAAGCTTGCATTTTCTTTTTGACTTCTAGAGATTTGCACTCCAAAGAGGGACAAACACAAGTTCTAGGGATGTTGACTTCAGCTACCACAAAATCATAAAAATTTGTGTTGGTAGCTTAAATTCTTGGTGAATTCTTTTTAGAATGACTTTCTTCCTTAAGGAGCTCCTTATATTCAAAGACTTTTGCTATCAATTCATAGTCACAAAATTCCATGCCTTGGAATTTCTTCCACGGTTTAATGTTTATCCCCCTTTGAGCTAATTTCATATAATAAGTTTCTAGAAGCAGTAACCATTTATGCCACATAGAATTTCCCAAAATTTTCAACTTATCAAAACATTGATTAAATCAACATAATGAAAACATCAAAATGCTCACAATTCAATATCACATAAGGACATAGAAGATGGTTCAGGTAGATCCAAACATAACGTACTACACTTTCCCGCGAAGCGGTCATGTATAGCTGTGAACTTGTGGGAGTCCATGAGGAGCTCCATGCCACTAGAGGGCAGGCAGGAGAAGCCTATAAATAGACAAGTGCACTTGACTCTTAAGGGACCACCACAAACCCATAGAATCATGCATTTCACATATTTCACACATATTTGCCAAAATGGCACTTTTCCGAAAGCAAAATTATAACATCACATTCTTCCGAAATCACATTTCACATTCTTTTTCACTTGTCAAACAATTTTGCAAATATTCCCACAATTTATTCACACACAAAAGACACATGGTATAATTTCAAACCATCCCAAAAAGTAATAACTGCATAAATTCAAAGTTATCGGAAAGCATCAAATTGCATTTTATGGAAGAAACTTATTTAGCTCATTAACTCAATTATTAAGATGTCACCCACCTTAAATCCTTTTGCTCTAGGCTTGTTCAAGTGGCCTTTCCTCTAGCTCCTCTTGCCTCACTTGTTCTTCTTCAAAAACACAAAAACCCCAAATTACAAGAGATGTCAAAATTGAAAAATCTAAGGAAGCAAAAGCATGTAATTGATCCTATACAACCATACCCATGCTTTTCCTAAACCGATTGAACCAAAACCTATCAAAATTTTCAAAAGATTTTCCATTCACTCACCTTGGATCTTCACCCACAAATTTTGCTTCTTGTCTCTAATGGAAGATTAAACCTTCCTCTTTCTTTTTCCTTCTCAAACCAAATTCAAACTCCCTCTTACAAGCTTAGAACAATCGAAACCTAACTCTTTCTTCCTTTCGTCTTTTTCTTCTCCCTCCACCGAAACTCACTCACTTTCCTTTACTTGCAAAAATTTTCGTTGTCTTCTTTCAAACATAGGACAAATACGGTGTTGTTTCCTTCTTTCCTTTAAAAGAAACGAAAATGACCTAAATACTCCTCCTTACAAGTCTTAAACTTTAACAACTTAAATGAACTTCCCAATTTGTCCTTATAAAACCTCATTCTTTTAATTTCACTAACACTATACAAAACTCTAATTTAATCTTAATTCCATCAACCTAAGCAATAAAACCTCAAAATTTTGACATTCTAATTAAATTCTAACCAAAACCAATTAATCAAACTCAACCTCACAATAAATTGAACACATGCTTATTTAGTAAGAAAAGGAAATCGGGGCCCAACATTTGGTAATAACCTAGGCGAGAGGATTGTGTTTATTTTAAAGCTTGTCTGTTGCAACTTCTTCCACTCCTCCTGTAATTCCTTGTCCTTAACTACTTCACTTAAACTGTACCTTAGTTCTTAGTTCTTTAACCAACCTACATCCATTCCCTATTCAACCAACCCTAACCATTTTCATAAATCGGACTTCCCTTCTTACCTCACCACTTTAATCTAATGGTTAAACTTTGAGTTGAAGATATCAAAACAAGATTATGTTGACACTCAAACTATCCTCATAAACCAAGAGTCAAATTAACTACAAGAAGAAGAATATGGTCTCAAGTTTGGATAAAACTTTTCCAACACAAAGCTAAGATTCATAGCTCCTGCAAATCCTCTAGTTATCTTGCCACTCCTAAAATTACTATAATCTAGAGCAATAAGATGGAGCAAGCCACTTATACTTCAATAATGGAAGCCAAATGTTCTTAAATAGGAGCAAGCTAAAGGTAGTTCCAATCTAGATTCGCTTTTAGAAAATTCTAAAAGAATATTATAGCACCTTAGGGCCACACTATCTTTCTAGTTCCATAAGAAAGCCACTTTATATTGATGAGAATACTACTTTTTTATGAACAACTAGATATGATTGAATTGTATTGAATTAGAAATTAATATATTGAATTAGAAATTAATAAATAGTTTTTAGAGACCTTAAAGTTCAAGCAAATAAAAAAGGATAGTGTAACATCCCATTATCATAAAGTATATAACCGAACATCCAAAGACATTCAAGTATATATTCTATGATAATGGTATGTTAGAGCAAAAACAAATCCAACTTACACATGGCATCAACAACTTAATTAAAAGTTATGAAAATTTAAAACCTTTCATCTCATTCATTCATAAATGCTTACAACATATTTTTACAAACTTTATATAAGTTCTAGACAAAAACTACAAAACATAAATTACAACTCTTCCGATGTCAGCTGACAGATCTCTGAGTCATAACTAGTCCAAAATGTTCCTCTAATCCAGATTAAGAAACTAGGTCTCCTGTCTTGTACCTGAAAAGCCACGTTGTAATTTTTAATAAGTTTTGCGAACTCAATGAGCAAACCATCGTTGATGATTTCACCCAAGTCATATATACAAATCACATATTTCATAAATATTCATTCAGAACGTATATATTCCAAATACTTACATTAGCATGGCATAACAAGTAATCACACATTTCATATAGTCAAATAGTTCATATCGATTTATCATTCATTCCAGCTTTGCAAATCATTCAATGAATTTCAATCATATATGAATGCTATATGTATGAAACTCACATTCGTTTTTATTGTTGTGATCGAGTGCCTATCACATACATATCCAAATACTAGCCCATAGGGCTCAGTTAAAACAAAATCATGGAGTATAGCTCTATGTGCAGAATTAGAAATCACGGAGCAAAGCTCTAAGTGCAAGCACTTTCATACTGACTACTTCGATCACAGCGCCTTTATCTGAGCATGCATTTTATGAAATGCAACAAATATATAATATGCCATGTAGAACAGTCATATATGATGCACAGTCAGAATCTCATAGTCATCGACCTAAGTCCGGCATTTAACTTTCGTTGAGAATTTAAATATCATTCAAAATTCAAATACACATAGAACACTTCCAATACATTCCCAAATATTAAACTACTCGAATTTTAAGTCTGGAATTCATAAACAAATCACAAACATTAATATTTGGAAATTAAACAAATACATTCAATCCTAGAAAAATCATCTAGGTTAACTCACATCATGCTCCAATATGCTATTACCTAGATGGTCCGGCAATGTCTGACTAGCATCCAATGTGCTCCTTTATATCATACAAAACACATTTACAAATATCACACTTTTGCACAAATGTATAATTATTTCCTTATGCACATCTATGTATATCAAAATTATGCACTATGCATATTCAATGACAATCTCGGATATCCTATTGTAATTCGTATCACCAAATCATTCACAAAGCCCTCAAAAACAATTTACAGCTCAAAAGCTAAGTCACAGGTGTGAACATCTTGCACGTTCGTGCGGAAGAACTAAGAAAAATCATGGTCGTATAGTTTAAATTAATTCATTCATGGGGGTGAGAACTTAACTTATGCCTATGCATGTCCAAATATCATGAGTGTGAGATCTTAACTCATGCCTATGCATATCAAATGACCCTTTTTAGATTTTTCTAACAACATGCTTTGAGTCAAATTCCATCATCATTCTGATAATGTAAATAACATAATTAGGCAATACTTTCTTTCAGACAATTGTTCTCCAATTTCTTGACTTTCTAATGATACAAAAATCATTTAAGTTGATTCAGTATTTCCAAAGTTATACTCAATTTACTTTGGATTGTTCTTAAAACATAACGGTACTCTATATTCAACTTCAAGTCAGATCTTGCAATTTTTAATGACATAATTAAAATTCGATCTCTTCAGACAATTTGTAGCCATATATCTCTAGATCAATTTAAGTCAAGAATCATTCCATTTGGATACCTACTGATTAAAATATACTCAAAATATCAAAGAATGTTCAGTGAAATAATATCAGTTATCATAGTCTTGCTATTAATTCCAACAATAAGAGGAAATCAAGTGTATAGAAAGCATAACAATTTGTTATTCGATGCTGAGTGTTTCTTCACAGTGAAGAATGATAGCTACAGTAACTTTCCTTACTCAAAACATCTGAATACGTGTATGCGTTGCATGTCTTTCACGTGTCACTATTCACATGAGCCAAATGTCATAATTTGACTGGCTATATTTCCTAGTCCAAAATACCCCAAATTTTCAAAATTTTCTAAAATTCACCAAAAATTTCGAAATGATCATAATACGCTCCAAATAAGCTTTCACCACAAATAATTCACAATTCAAATCTTAATCGCATTTATAACTCACTTATACTAGGAAAATGTCAATGAATGTATGTACAATCATATTCATGTGCAATAATCAAAATTCTCATGTATGTGCAAAGCATGATATGTATTTTCTAGTTTCTCATTAGTTACTTATAATTCACTATTCTTACCTTAACATGGATAACATGATGTTACAGATGATATAATGTCTAAGTGTAAAAATTTTATCTCCTACCAATGGAAACCTTATAAATAAAAGAAGAAATCCATTTGGAGGTCAAAAGGCAAGCTTTTTAGTAAAGGAAAATTTGAGGAGCTTATCAAGAACACCAAATCCACCAATAATTAAGAACTTTATAAGTAATTATTTAGAGGGAAACCAACCTAGTGAGGACAAGGAAGTGGAACAACACAACATCAAACAATGAATTCTTGAGCATATATATAACTATATTAGTATACAAAAAATGCATAAAGATGAGAAGGATAAAATTGAATAGCAGAAGGCAAACATGGAGAAAGAAATCAATGAGACTATTAAAGAGAATTAATTACCCTAAAGAGAAGATGCTCCTAAAGCTATAAACACTAAAGATGAGGCACTAAATGTCTCCCTTATATAGGACTTTGCACGTGTGACTAGAAGGAAGTTAGGTATGAAAAAAATCAAGGATCAAAGTAACCTAAAAATGAAATCAATATCTATTATAACATTATATATGACGAGTATTAACTCCTCTAAAAAATAGTAATTAATTTTTTATCTTTTAAAAGTGAAGAAACAAATGTTAGTTGGTTTATTATAAATAAAGCTTAAGGAAAGTAACCTTAAAGAAAGCATTTAGTTTTTGGGAAGGTCGTGGAACATCATCTTCAAACACAAACATCAATTTAATAGAAAAACTATGGTAGCTCTAAATCCCATTATTTTAAGAATTATCAATGTCAAGTACTCAAACCAACTTATACTTTGCTCATTTATTAGATCTTTCTTCACTTTTCCAGAATAAGAAATGACTGGTCAAAATTACTTAACTTTTTCAAAGTGCCCTTCACCTTTAGCTTTCTCTTGACTCCTAGTATTACTATCTTTCTTCTCTTGGGGTTCGTTCTCATCTTTTAGCTCTTTTCCACTCTTAAGGGTGATTTCTGTGATACAATCTTTAGGATTTATCTAAGTAGTACTTGACAAACTCCCTTGTGATAGATACTAATTTTGCAAGTTGACCATCCTAAATCTCCAAGTTACATATAGAAGAATCTTTTCTTTGATACATTGGCTTTAACTTTTGAACAAGTTTGGACATCATGTCTTCTAAATTCAACTTCCTAGCTTGAGGTAGTTACTATTAAAATCCTAGTAAAGGGTTGTTTTTTGCCTGCCCTTGATTGCTTCAAGAGAAATTGGGGTGATTCCTCCATCCTGAATTATATGTATAACTATATAGATTGTTCTAGGGTCTACGAGCATTCCCAATTAATCCACATGTTTAAGTTGTAGTGCTCGATAGTCTTTACCTGAATGTCTTAGCTCATATGTCTCACAATGCATAACTTGAAACTAAGGAATCATAGTTAATCCATTAATCTTTCTACTAAGCGATTCAACCCGGTTTACCAATTATGCCATTACATCTACTTTATATGCCCTCGTTGGTTTGTTAAGTATTGCTCAAGGGGAGCACCATTAATAGTTGTTCATATCCAAGTCTTCAATGAGGTCATGGGTTGCTTCTAGTGTCTTATTATTTAAAGTGAGCCCAATTGCCACATTTATCATTTGCCTCATATTCTGAATAGCCCATTATAAAATATTTGAATTTGTATCCGAAATGATAGACTATGATGTGGGAATTTCCTTAACATCTCCTTGAATCTCTTGTATGTGCCATATAATGTCTCTAATTCAGCTCGAGAGTAAGAGGAGATGTCATTTATCAATTTGGAAGTCTTTACTGGCATGAAGTACTTAAGAAGAAACTTCTCCCACATAGTAAGTGATGATCTAAGTAGATAATTTAACCATTGGTTCACCTTACCTCTCAATGAAAATGGAAATAATCCTAATCTTATTGCATCATCATTGGCACCATTAAATTTTAAGGAATCATAAATCTCCAAAAAGCTACATATATATGTATTGGGGTCCTCATCTCATAGTACATCAAACTAAACAGACTATTACACCACCTAAATTATAGTTTAATCTCAAAATTGTTGGTGTTAACAGTTGGTCTCATAACGTTGGACTCTGCTCTCGTCAAGTTTGCTTTAATATATTCAAACATAGTTCTTAGTTTTTCTATTGTGGTTCCTAATTCTTCAGTATCAATATGATCTCCTAATTCCTTTATCTTCCAATCTAACTCAAAAAAATTTAGTAGTGTTCTACAAAGATTTCTATGAGTTGTTCTCTCAATCTCTAGATCTTAATCTACAAAGTTTGGTGATTAAAATTAGTAATAATGGCTAGATTAATAAAAGTTGGGTTTTACAATAGCACCAAAATCTTGATGTGCTTTTGATATTATAAATTTTAATCATAAATGCACGTTATAGCTATAGCCATTATTAGTAAGTGTAGGTCAATCCCATGATGACTGTAAGCACTAGTACTAACCCTTTTTCTATTGTCTAACCACTAATTCAAGTTACAGATTTAATTTAAAATAACTAAACAAAGGTTTAACACAATCATAAATGAGGATGAAGAAAACACTATGGTTAAATGGTATCAAACAAGTGCTTCCTAGGTGGTGAGTCCTCGTAAAATATCTCAAACATTAACCTTTTATCAATCAATTAAATTACTGATCATTGGACCATGGAAATTCCCATGTTGATATCTTTCTCATGACTATTAATAACTAGCTCTCAGTTGATTAACTAAAATCTCTTTCTAGTTAAACCATTTAAGATTACATTAGTTGATTCACAAATTTCACTATTAGATTTGACCCTAATCTATAAGATTTGCATTGACCTATCTCTATGTTTGCCCTCAACTCCTTCCTGTTATGGTAGATCTATTAAAATGAACAGATTTGTCAAATACAATCAAATAAAATCAAACAATGAAATATTAAATTTGACATATTAGCTCAAGAATATAAACACAAAGTTAAATCATAATAAATCAATCTATTAACTTGCATTGAATAAAAGATTATATCACTCTATCCATCCCACCATAGGGTTCATCACACCTAGGCACTAAATAAATTAGTTCCCAAACATATAAAGCAAATCCAACATCAAGTATTTAAAATAATTATAAATAACAAATCCACAATTAGTATCCCTTTTTATCTCTGACGAAATCTGCTTAAAATTTAGATCAAAGGTTGTTCACTATCAGATCTCTTGAAGTAATCTTCATATTTTTCTCATCCTCTATTCAGAACTACTTCTTTCATTTTTGGTGTCTAATCTGGCATCAATTGCTTCTCCTTTCTTTAGCCTTTATAATTTCCTTCTATAGCAAAAACTAGGATTTTTGGAATATAAATGATTATTTATGTAAAAATACCTTCTAAATTGCAATTTTAAATGGCTACAGAAGCTTACCTAGGCTACATATATAGTCATTTATGTCATATATATGGGTGTGTAACTTCACACAGGCATAAATTGCATCTTCGAAGCTTCACACATTTACACAATCCCTTTTCACGACCATGTACCTCTAATTTGCTTCAATTCTTCCATTTTATGTCTCGATTTCACCTGAATTCTTCTCATTTTGGTCTATAAAGGCAATTATTACCTAAAAACACACTTGAAGCAAAATAAGTAACAAAAATGCCATAAAACTCTCAAATAACGAGCAAAACACACTAAATATAAGTATGTAAATATAGTCAACTATTCATTTATCACAAATCATGAAGCTTAAGTTTGAAGTAATACATGATAAGGTTAAACTTTGTCCCTAATTCTTATTTCAACAAAAAGGGATAATCCCAATTTAAAATCATCAAATATAGGGTTTGGATCTATATGTTCAATGATTTTAACTCAAACTCCTTAGGCAACCCCAACCCCAAAAACATATTTTCTCACACATAAAACTATAAAAACAAAGAGTAAAAAACTTGAGTTAAAAACTAAAGAGGCATTGTTGCCTTAGTAGGTGGTGATGGTGAGGGGTTAGAGACGGCTTCAATAAAAGCAAGAACACTATAAAGGAACTTATGATATCAAAAAGAATACAAAGATATGTAATATGATCAACAAAAGCTATGATTTTTCCATTTTAATAGAGAGAGAGAGAGAGAGAGAGAGAGAGGTGAAAGTAGGTTTCCTTATTTTTGAAACCAGTTGCAACAACATATAGAAACTAAAAATATGTGTTTCAAATTATGTTGTGATTTTTTATTAATTTTGGAAACAAAAAACCCCAATAGGAGACAAAAAAATGTTTGATGGTTCTCTTTCTTTTATTTTAAAAACAACAATAAGAAATGTGTAAGAAAAAGAGAAACAAATATCCCTTTAGTTACTACATTTTAAAATTACGTCTTTTAGTTTGACAGTTTGTAATTGTCTTTACAGTTGATTTGTTTGTAATTTTAATGATCTATTAATAGTTAAGTGAGGTAGATTTAAATTGCACATGTTGCAAGGTAAAATATGCTGATTATTCTTAAATTATTCTTAATCATTATTCTATTAAAACTGAGCATTAATAAAATGTAAAAAAGAAACTAGTGCAAAATATGTTTTTTCTTATGAAAGAAGTAACAATCTCATAGGCTAAATTATGAAGATACTTACACAAAAGTATAAGTATTTGTTAGAGAATAAATTCATTGAACTGATCTTATATGATAATTCTATTTAAAACATTATTGGTATTATAGATATTCTCATTGTGATAATTATAAAAGTAATCCTTTGACTTGAGATCTCTAAAGTTATCTTATATAGTATTTACTTTGTTTTGGTATTACTTGTGACTTATTCTAGTCAAGGATAACTCAATTAGTAGTTGCTGGATATAATTATATGGAGATAATTGAGTAATCAATATAGGATTTATTATTCAAGAGTAATTAAGGAGAATGTTCCGTTGGTCTTAATTATTATTGATTTGGAAAATTCTTGGCTAATGTGAAATGATGTTTTGTAAAAGTTTGCAAATGTTATTAATTGAACCAATTGTTGATGATGGAGAACCAACATAATTAGACTCAAATAAAAATGATGGAGAACTATCATAATTAAACTCAAACAAAATGTACATTAATTTCATGCTTTATATGTAATCAAAACATTGTATAATGAAATGATTGAATTCATAAAAAATCATGTATGAAAATATTAGTCAAAATCATTTTGACATTCTTAAATACTTGAGTAGTCATGATATGTTTCTGAACACTAATATTTTAGTTTAATTTATTTAATCCTAAATACAGCTTAGGGTTAAAATTTATAATTATTACTAACATATTTAGAAATCTAATAGATCATACATTAAAAAAATATAAGTTGAAGAGAAAAAACACACTTATATCAACTTGGACTTGATTGTAAAGTTTAAGAAATTTTATAATTAAATATGAAATATATAATAAATAAGGAACAATATAAGATAAATTTTTTTGATAAATCAGTAACTTTTATAAAAAATAAAAAGTTATGTACAACATAAGATATTATCTGTAGGTAATCTCCTATCACTCAAAATACATAAGGTAGTGCAATTAACAATAACCTAGATCAATAGATACTGCCCTGCCATCAAAACTCCTCTCCTATTTCCTACCATTACACTTAAAAGAAGTAGCCCTCCCTGCATTTACTTAAATCATTCACAAGCAAACCAAGAACCGCAACATTTCAACACATATTGAATATTGATGACTAATCTTGCATAGAATTTAAGAGTTTAATGCTACAAAATTTTGACTATGGGTCTAAGTGAGTGAAGGAATGATCTAGGGACTGATTTTGTGTCCCATTGGGATGCTTATGGTAGTAGAAGTTCAATTGGCATGATAGGAAGTGTAATTGAGTAGTAAAGCTGAAAATTGGTTTTTGACCTACTGTACTGTTTTGAGCATAACTCATTGTGTGGTTATGAAAAT
>JANSVI020001691.1:12747-23503 GCA_025434765.2 Erythroxylum kapplerianum | reverse complement strand
ACTTTGACAGTGCTGTTACGATCCATATTCTCATGATTAGCAAAAAGTAGGTTTCTTTAAGCCCAATACACTATAAATACTCATTTTTAAGAACAAAAGTGGGGGTTTTGCACTAAAAATGAGGTTGCGCAAAAGGAAGCACCCAAAAGAGGCAAAGAAGAAGACAAAAGATGATTGAATCAAGCATTAGACATAATCTTATTTTGCGTTCGGTCTACCTTCTCTCTCTACTCTTTCTTGGGTGATGATTGTCTTTATTTGTATGGATTATGTTATCATATTCTGGGACTAAACCCCAATTAGGGTGAGAGATGTAGCCTATTTTGGGGGATTGATTTATATTTTATAGATTGATTGGTGTTGAAAGAAAGTTTTTAGGTTATGTTTATCCTTCTTGAATTTCAATGTTGTTTCCATGCTTGATCACCATTGATGCAACCTTAGGAATCATATGATGAACTGAGAGATGAAGTATGATTTATGCACTAGGAAGATAAACACATTATATTTAGAGATAGAGATATCCTAAACTAGTGTAATAACTTGTGGTTACTTGTTAGGTTTCACATTGAAAGATGGTAATCAATTAGTTAGGCATTCATATATGTCTTGAGAGAGAATATGAGTAAAGTTATACAATTGTTATTATAACATGTCATTCAATCAATGTCATAATTTATTGATCAATCTCTTAAATTGGTGAATCCCAAAGCCTTAAGTTTAAACCATCAGATTTTCCTTATTTGTTTATTTACAATCTTTACAATTTATTGTCTACTCTCTTCCAATCACTTTTAAGTTTCTTGTCATTTTAGTTTAAGTAATTAGGATTAATTAAGTAGTGAGTAGTTTAGTATTTGTGGGAGATGACCTTGGAATACTCAATTTGTAAGTAGTAGGAACTATTATGTGCACTTGCAGGTTTTATAGACCATTAAACAAGAAAAATATCATAATTACCTACTTCACGCGAAATCAACTCTTGTCCTGGTTTCCGAAGAGCAACTACTTATATAAATTGGAGTGAATAACCAATAGCCTATATACAATAATGAATGTACGGAAACTATAGTGTACGTGGGTACATGAAGTAAAACGGAAACATAGCCTAATACTAATTAAAGATGACAGTGGATAGACCATAATCTATTCTCGTCTGTTGAATCTAAAGTTAAAAGATTTAAGTTTTAAGAATAATTTTATATATAAGGATAAATTTTAAAAATAATTAAAAAATAAATTCCAAATTTAAGTTCTACAAAACAAAATCTTTTCTTTATAATTGCCACAGAAAAAAAAAAAGAAGATTGAAAACAAAATCAAAGATAAGATCATTACAGAAATTGGTGTAAGACAGTAAGAACCATACAGATCGTCTCCCTATTTATAAGAGGAGTCATCCTTGAGAGGTAACCAACGTAAATTTCGTACCAATAATTGGAATTGCGAATTCGTATCTATAAAACTGTACCATGGTCTTAAAGAACAATGAGAACAATCCAATAGAATGAAGGCATGTAGCCTCAAATTAGTTTTTTTTTTTCTTTATGTGAACTCAGAAAGTCTTTGGTTTATAGTAAATCGAACCACGGCCCACTTGTTTAAAATGTTAGCATACAACTTTATATAACAAGAAAATAAGTAGCAAAAATCCTATAAAAACTGGCACAATCTGTTCATTATTCCGAGAATAGCACAACATGACCAATGATCTAGTACAAATACTGAGGAAGGCGTGGACTAAGAAGCACTTCAAGTGGGGTTAATTTGATATTAGATAATCCAGGGCATCCTCGCATATCAACTGGCTTGTTTGATGGAGTATGCCAGTTGATTAGCATTCTCCAGTATGCCACAATTACACATCCAAATATTACATACGCGATAAACAATCTGAGTCAGTTCATGCAATCACCTTCAAAAGACCATTGGCAAAGAGTAAAATGTATCCTGTGATATTTAAAAGGAACATAAAAACTAGGATTACATTACAGTGCTGAAAAGGAGTTAGGATTATATGGTTTTATAGATGCTGAATGGGCTACTGATCTAGATGACAAAAAAATCTACAGGAGGCTATATAATCATGTTCAATAACAATCCAGTTGCTTGGATCTTTATGAAGAAGCAAGGTGTATCATGATCCAGCATTGAAAGTGAATATCGAACACTTTCCCAAGGATGTGAAGAAATGATATGGTTCAGATCACCTATGAAGGAATTAAAAGTTAATACATAAAAAACTGCAACCCTGTGGTGTGATAACAAGAGTTATATATCTCTCTCCCTTAATCCAATCTTGCTTAGTAAATCTAAACACATTGAAGTCGACGTTCATTTCATCTGTGACATGGTCAACAATGGAGAAATCAGTATGGAATATATACCTTAATCTGAACAATCAGCAGATATATTTACTAAGGCTATCTTCTCAGCAATTCCAATATCTGAGAAACAAACTCAAACTTCAAAGGAAGTTCAATTTGAAGGGGAATGTTAGAGAAATAGAAAATCCAAGACCAATGAATCCAAGACAAGTGGTGGATGATAGTGATGATAGGAATAATAGAATTCTATATTTGACAACATGTACTATTGTCTTGTAATATGTATAATTGTCCATAAACAGGTCATAGTTTGTTACAACATGTATTTATTTCCTTACTGATGATTGAATACCAAGAGCTTCTGGTTTATCATTTGTTACCTTTCTGCTCTCATACACCCTGATACTATTATGCTCTATCATCATTTTCTCACTTAGAGGATAATCGCAAATCATTTTCATATTATGCACATTTTCAAACTTGATGTCTTGTATTACTAATAATTGTTTAAGTGGCATTGCTTTAAGATTAGTTAATCCAATTCTCTCACTCAGATCAGCCGATTTACCTAATGACGTGGAAAAGTTAAACCTTTGTAGCAATTTAGCAAGTGTTAGTTGTGTAACCAGAAGGGTAAAGAGACTCCTATGCATATGAAAATCTAAAAGGATGTAGTTTTGCAAAAATTCTAGTTCAGCCACAGTTGCTTTAAATGGTATCTATGGTTGGTTGATATAAAGCAACCGCATCAGCAACTGTAAATCTTTTTATACAAATGAAAATAGAAAACTTAAACGTGAAATAAAAAAATCAACAACCAAGATTTGGTAACGTAGTTTGATAAACCTTGTTTATGTCTGCAAGGCCCTCACCCAGCTTAATCACTTTCACTAAAGAACAACAATAGTTTTAGTCAAAGCATTATAGAGCTAACTCACTCAATCCTTGATACTATCACTTGTTCTCACAACCTGTAAAAGTAAATTACTCCCAATAGTACAACCACCTTGTGCTAACATCAACAGAGGATTTTCACAACAACATTTGATAATAAAGATAAGAATTAAACAACTCAAGTAATTAAACAATAAAGACATAAACAACAACATTTGAAATAGAAAACAACTCCCTTAATAATGTAGCTTCATCAACAAAAGAATAACAAGTTGTCCATAAGAGATTTGCTGTGAAGCTTCAATATTATCATTGAAACATCACACGCACAGCAGACACAAAAACTCAACAAAACAACAAACATTCCATCATCGAAACGTTAAATCAATGGAGCTACAAAATATACAAAAACTGTTGGAGATGTTTGCACAAAACCAACAATTTAAACAACCCAGAAAATTCGCACAACCCAGGGAAAAACAAAGCTGTCAGATTTGAATAAAATCCCTATAAAATCAGTTGTCAAAGATAACTCAAGATCCCCAACAATATAGCTGCAAAGTTACCATATGCTAGTCGTTTTTTCACACAAAAACAACACACATTCAGTCCAGAAAATCACGTAAAACCTAACAGAATTGCAGCTACAAATAGTCAATAGAATCTCGAAAAATCCAATTATCTTATATAGACATTATCACATAAAATAGGTTGTCAAGAAAGTCCAAAAATTTTTATTTTATCTTAATCAAGATATAGTGATTTTTATTCCTATTAAATCCTATCATGGCTGGGATTTTATTCCAAATAAGCATCATCTTTAAAGAATCTCACATAAAATAGAATACTCGTAAATTCCACAAATAACTAAATATATCCAATTACAAATAATATCCAAAATGTCATAGCACATATCTTAACAATAAACGTATTTAAGCTTTAATATACTCCAAGAATTCGTTAGCGAGATTGAGCATGTTTAAAATTAGTATAAAAAATTTACATCTTGTGAAAAAAAATTTAAAAATGCTAAATCAATGGATCAATGTTTTTGTGTAACTGTGAACTATCCATTTGAATTGAACAGTTTTCATGTTTTTGGACATAACGACAAACGGCTGCCCAGCCGACAAATATTCTATTGTTTTACGTAAGCCTTGCTATATTCTATTCGTTGCCCTTTCTCTTTTTACGTATATTGACATATTTCAAGCTTCTATTTTATATATTTTAAGCCTAACTCGGCATCAACTGTCATTGATTTCTACGTTGCTCCTCTATTATACCCAGTTTCATCTTTGGACAGAGTAAGGAGTAGAATCTGTTAAGACAGAAGCTTATTGCAGCATCTGTACACAGCTTCCTTTTTACTTTTCTGGGTTCCATACAAACTGACAAATCGAGCTTCAGCTGCTATAATTGGCATCTCTACTATCGTTTTCCACTGTCTGTTATTGTTAGACCAATTTTCGATGCACTGGTAGGTTTCTGGTCCCCCAAAAGCCTTTGTGAATCTCAGGAACTTACAAGTTTAGGATAATGATCCAGACAGACAACTCTGTTTTGGCACTAATGTCTTTTAGGCCTTTACCTTGGGATGCTGTATAATAAACAGCATTGTAGCCTGAAACATGACATCATTCTACCTTGGGGTTAAAATGCTTAAATTCTCTGTTTTAGTGAACTACCTCACGCTGGATTCTAAGTCTTCAACTTTTTCCTATCTACTTAACTCTCCAAGAAGTTGGAAATGTTGTCAAATTTAGGAGGATGGGATGGGGATATCTTATGGCTTATTACAAGTAAGAATTTATTTGTAAAACATTTGCCTTTTAAAATGAAAAATTAGCAAATTTTGCATTGTTATCTATTGACTGACTTGCGAATTAACTGACCGTGTGATTGGATTTTTAAGTATCTTACGCTTCTATTGCCATAAATTTTGAACTCCAAGCTAGTTTGTTTTCTTTGCGGTTCATGTGAACCAACTTGCCAAAGCAGCTTCAATAAGCGTCGCAAAACACGAGTACCATTCTTCAACTATTTGACATATTTTGGCTTTCAGTGCAACAATAACATTTTTCTTTACCATAAAGATTAATCTTATCAGACGGATCAAGATTCAGGATAGTTCAAGAACTCACGATCCCAATATTAAGTTTGTAGAAATTGTAGAGAAAATGGATTCAAATAGCTTACATATTAAATGACCAAGTTCAAAGAGGAAACCATATCCTGTCTGTAAGTTTCTCTGTAGCTGAGTGACAGGGACAAAAACAAGGCTCCATCCACTCGTAGTTACTAGAAAACCATCTAAATATTGAAGATAGACTTGCATCGCAATAATGCTTTACCAGCACAAATCGAGGCCTTTCCAGATTCAGGAAATTACATTCCTTATCATTTCCCTTCTATGCTTCTGGATGTAATCCCTTGATCTTATATCAGCCTGCACTGACAATCTTAAATAATTATATCTCACAAGTTCTCCTGTCTCTCAACACGATGCATAAAAATTCAGAGGTTAAGTTGAATAGCTGTAAGCAGGTTGATTGTTATATGAATGCATACACTAATACAATGAAATGGCATTACCGCCAACATCCCCATTAGCTTGGGCTGTTTATCCTCCAAACCGACTTCAACTACGGGGCTCTTCCACAAAATTACGGAAGAAAGTTGCCAGGAAGAAAATTTCAAGCCTAATGCTTCCAAAGCAACTAATAACTATAACTTACATACTCTGGTACTGTCATTCATATCTCACACCAACTAATTAACAGTCAGTTTTCAATAAGCCAAAAATTATAACATAAACACCTGTAATGATAGCAAAGTAACGTAGGTAAAGTAAATGCCAGCTTTCATCAATGTGAATTTGCGGTACTTCCAATATAGGTCAGAAAGAAGGAATCTATAATCAAATTTGATTAACTTACAAACCTTTGAACAGATAACAAAACCTTACCTGTCGAACAGGCTCTGGGACACGAAACTTGCAAGTCAGTTTAACTATTTCAGTGGCAGTCTCTAGGGAAATACGGTGACCAATTGAAATGAATATTGGCTTTGATGTGTCTTCTGTAGGTCTCATTACCTGTTTAAAAGGAGGGACAATGGGAATCAGTATTACAATAGTAGTACTTTTTAACTGTACAACTAACACCCATTCAAAAATGTAAGCAACATAGAGAAATTGAACAAAATTAGGCATGTAACGGAAGATAATGCCAGGGATTAGAGAACACATAAAAACCATCAAATAGAATAATCACCAACAATCCCAGACTGTCCCTCATACCACTGGCAAAACATTGTTTGGATTCGATATGCATAAGCAAGAGTCCAAGTGACAAGCCTCAACAAAAATCATATGCAGAATAAAATATCCTATCTAGTACATTTAGATGACATGATATATGCTTGATCTTATGATCTTTCATCCATCCAAGATAATATTCTAAATCTTACAGCTGCCCATGTGCGGCCAGAACGTCCAGTCAAAGTAAGAAACTTTTCACCAGTATTTTCACCATCTTGAAGTAGCCTCCATACACCATCTTCAGTGATGCCGTCCACATAATGAAGCTGGAACATATTAACATAGAAATATTTCATTCGTTAGCATCAAAAGCTAAATATCTTTTAATCAGCAAGCCTTCAAAAAAAAAGTTTGATTATGTTGAATTCGAACAACAAAATGATTTTTATACGAAACAAAATTGGAAGTAACATACACATTAGCTTTAACTGTGAAATGGGATATCAATAAGATAAAACAAAGCAATTTGATCTTCATGCACAAGTAGTAAATCCTGGACTTACATTTTTCCCAATGCCAATGGTGGGGATATTGGCCAACACACCTAGCTGGCAAGCCAAACCAAAGCCTACATCAGAAAATTTAAGATGTTTAATGGAGGAAAAGCAGCCAAAACATAGACAAGTTTGAGCAAGATTACTTGCCTCGAGGATGAAGTATGCCATTGCCATCAACCATCAGTATCTATCAAATTCAGAAATTTACTTCAGACTCTACTCTTTTAACAATTTAAGTGCGTGAAGAGGATAAGACAATTTAAAAGTCTAGGATATTAAGAGGCACGATGGAGAAACTGAAAATGTAACCAAAAATAAAATAGTTACCTGGGGGTAGAACGAACTGTTTTTGTTTTTCATCTTTTCAAGAAGTTCTAAAAGTATTGGAGCCTAGAAAGGGGGAAAAGAGACTATATCAGGCACTTACAGATAAACATTCCCAACTACTTCGGCATAAGCACCCCACAACTATTGGATGCGAGAACCAAAGCACCCAGTGATGCTAGGTCCGGTTCTTAATGATATAGGAGAGCTCCCTCTCTCTTCCTTCGAGAAGGCCGGGCAGATGTTCAAATCATGGGTGAAGGACGGTCTGCTAGTAATTTCCCACGGCTGGGGAAACTTCACTGAATTGAAAGCTGGGGACAAAGACCAGGTATTTACTGAAGACCATAGGACGTACCAGAACGTAGCTACTGTACGAGGCACGCAAGCCCTTAGCGGCATATATCTATAGTTACATCACTCCTGAACTAAGGTTAAGGTCAACCCTGGAAACAGCGACTTTTGTAGAGAAAGAAAATGTAGATTCTAACTATTCTAAAAAGATAAAAACTACGGACTCTTGCCCGAGGTTTATTTGGTCTACTCAAAACTAAGCTCTCAAAAGCAAAAGAGGCTGAAGGTGTGATTGATTCAATCCCTTTCTAATAAAGGAGACTTAGAACATCTCTTTTTACCATAATATTCAGTTTCAAAAAAGTGAAGAAAAAAGCCCTATAGCGCTGCTAGCCAGCAAGCACAGAAGCGAAGTCAAGTTCACAGCTTTGCCCCTTCCCTTGCCTTGGCCCTTTACTTTACTGGCACGTAAGAGAAAGAAATGGATCTTGTAAGCTATGATTATCCGCAGGGATATGGCGGATCAGGTGAGACTGATCTTTCTTTTATTCAAGTGTCGACTTCACTTACGCATGAAATCCGGCTCACTAAGTACTAAGAAAATAAGGAAGAAACCAGGGATCATAGGAACGGCTTGTGTCAAATAGTTGATTTATGGCTTCTCTATATGTGATGCGAATCCAACTTTTTGTATTGAAAAGGGGCGGTCTTACGAATGCCCCATTGGCCACAAGTCGTAATTGATTAAGAGAGAGGGCTGCACATGAATACATTAATAGCAGAAAAAGCGCTTTTCACGGGCAAGGGATGGTGCGCGTTCAACAAACTGCGGTGAAATTGTACTTAGGTCCTTTGTTTTAGTTTACATGCGCCTGTGCGTGAGCCAGGGACGGATAAAGAGATCGAAATCAGAAGTCGAACCCAGCGCCCATTTTTATATTAATGAAAAGTGGATCCTTAGCCCCAAGCTGAACCCCTACTTTCTAGGAGTGATTTGTATTGTATTAAAAGGAGCGAAGCGGACTCGACCGAAACTTGATATTCCCGAGCGAAATCAAGTTGGGACCAGGCACCAGTAATCAAGCAATTCTCCCTTCCACTTGTAAGCCATCAAGCTATCTGGTATTTCCGGTTGTTAGCCTATCGCATCTTTTCTTTATTGTTTGTACAGTGGCGATCCCTTATTCTTATTCAAAAGTCTCTGTTAGAAGTTCGACTAACCCGATGGGTTGGTTTTTCCCCGAGAGAAAGTCCAGTCCAAGACCCGAACTCTCCGTCAATCAAAGACCATAGCCTTTTTTCCGGTTAGAAGCCACAAAGAAAGAGTGGCATGACACGAAGGAAAATGTCCAATAAAAAAGAGTTACCGCGTACTAGAATCCTTCTTTCTAGCCTTTTGATCAAGAGAGTCTGATTAGTATAGAGGCATAATCAAGACTAGTGGAGGCAGGAGAGTTTCATTCAAAGAAGATCGTTTATGCTATCTGGTCTTAGTCTACAGTATAAGTAGCTGTTTACGAGTGACCTCTCAGTTCATCGGATTTCATGCTCTAGATATTGAAAGTGAGTGATTCGTGATTAAACGAAACGCTTTCAGCGCTTGTAAAGAAGAGCTTCTTGAATAGAGGGACACGATCTCAACAAAGGTCGAACGATCTACTCTTTTTGTTTGACCTGTCTGGGGGAGAGCAAGTTCTTTTACCAAAAATTGACTTAATATTTTTAACCAAGACAACCGATATGCGACCCTCTTCTTTCTATACTAGTTTACTTAAAGCAGATAGGCGAAATATCACTCTTTTTATGACCTCCTATAGCTGATATGCGAAATCTCAATAGAAACATATAAAGATAAGAGAAGCGTATATGCGACTTATAGTATTCTCTCTCCTCACTGGATAAACTCCTTGCTAGGTCCCAATAATCACTGCGGCTAAGAAAATCTCAAATAAAAAAGTAGGCCCGGTTGCAGGAAAGAAAGTAAACAGCCTATCTGTCGCTTACACCTTTGCCCAAGTCAGTTCGCTTAGCTGGAGCTCTTCACTTCAACTGCCCAGTATGGCAAAAAGCAAATCTACGTATGGATAGTGACAGCCGTACTCGTGGTCTAGACGGGTCCGGGGCCTCTTCCTTTGCTTTGCTTTGTTTTACTCTACCTCCAATCAATCAATTGCTTTTTTTATGGTAGAGACTCAAAGGGGAGAATTGCCCTTAGTAGAGGAGAGCCACTGACGGCACCCTCACGCTACGAACCTTGCCTGCGCTTTCCCGGTGGTTTCGTATAAAGAATCAAGTATAGAATCTGGTCCAGGGAGAAAAGGAGTGTTTTGCTATCTGCTACTTTAGAGCTTAGTTTCCCGAGTGAGACTTTTTTACCATCTCTGAAAACGAGATAGGTACTCTTGATTCAAGTACCACATCTAAAAAGTGTGCCATGCCATTAGGGTAAGTCAATCTTTCGATTTCGACCGGAAGAGAAAGGAAAGTCAGAAAGCCAAGCTTTGGTTTCAAGCTCTCTGAACTCAGATGGCAAGAATCTCACTACTTTCGGAGCCAAACAGGTGAGGAATCCCTCTCTTATGATTCTACCACGTCTGCTCCAGACTCCTACACCACAACGGAGACACCTATTTAAGGTAGTGGAGAGGGACAGGCTTGCTTGCCATGAGACGAGACACTATCCCTCACATCCGAGGAAAATCAAGAAGGAAGTAAGAAGATCAGTCAAGGCTAGGGAAAGGCAGCAGGAGATGTCCGATAGCGCACTTTCCAATGCGTGAGGAGATAGGAGGTGTACGACTGAAGGGAGATCCACTGAGTTGGTTGGAGAGCCTATCACCTATTTGAAGTAGATAATCTCACTGGCTGGTCCGGCCGGAGAGAGAAGGACAACCTATGAATCTCGGCATCTAGCAGGAGCAACTGAGACAATCGCAGGTGAATGTAGATGCTGCTGAATTACAAAATGTACATGCGGCTGGCTTTGGTCTGCGAGATAGTGCAGTTTTTTTTTGTATTAGGGTCAAAGTCGATGAGGAGTTTTAGGCAAGGCAAGATGAGAGTCCTTCAATGGAGGCTGCAGCGGTGAGATTTTGAGT
>JANSVI020001686.1:229841-250441 GCA_025434765.2 Erythroxylum kapplerianum | reverse complement strand
TCAAGAAGGTGCGATCTGACAATGGGACAGAGTTTGTGAATCAGGCTTGTGATGTTTTCTTTACTGAAAAGAGTATCATTCATCAAAGGACATGCTCGTATTCTCCACAGCAGAATGGAGTGGTGGAGCGAAAACATAAACATCTGTTGCAAATTGCTAGAGCTTTGTTATTTCAAGCAAACATGCGTAAATGTTTTTAGGGGGAAGCCATTTTAACTGCTGCGTATATTATTAACAGATTACCAACGGATGTTCTTGGATGGAAGACGCCTTTTGAGATGTTGTATAATAAGAAACCAGATTATGATAGGTTGAGGACTTTCGGCTGTCTGTGTTATGCTACAAACACTGCTCCGAAAAAGGATAAACTTGAGGCAAGAGCATATAAATGTGTACTGGTGGGTTTTGCTTCAGGACAGAAAGCTTACAAAGTGTATAACTTAGAGACTCGGGTGATGTTTAGCTCAAGGGATGTGTTTTTTTTATGAGAAGATATTTCCCTTTGCTGAAACAGAACATAATAACCATGATGCTACTAACATTTCAGATCCAGTTTTGAGTTTGCAGGATGCTGATTATGTTAACTTAGAATTGAATCAATCTGCTGAACATATTGATTGTGCAGAGGAGGTTGAGGCTGAGGCTGAGACTAGGTGTAATTCTGATATTTCAGCTGATTTGGCTGACGATCATGCAGTACATGCAGGAGATGAACCAGAAATAACAGATGAGTTCATTGAAACTATGCCTACAAATGTCATGCCTGCACAACAACTCCGATTAAGTTCTAGGCAGAGGAGACTACCAGTATGGATGCAAGATTATGTTCATTGCAGCATTTCTGATTCTGGTTATGGTATTTCTTCCTCCTATACTGCTTTTATGGCTAATATCAACAGATTTGTCGAACCACAATCATATAATCAGGCTGTTCAGTATCCGGAGTGGGTCGAGGCTATGAATGTGGAGTTATCTGCTCTTGAACAAAATCAGACGTGGGAGATAACCAAGCTGCCAAAAGGGAAGAAAGCTATTGGATCAAAATGGGTTTACAAGGTCAAATTTAATTCTGATGGAACTGTTGAAAGGTGTAAAGCTAGATTGGTAGCGAAGGGGTATAATCAAATAGCTGGAGTTGATTTCTTTGATAGTTTTTTTTATATTGTAATTGGACCACTTTATGTATAACTTGTCAAATTGATGTGTAAGGCGTGAAACTCAATTGCGAAGACTGGTTGTATCAAAAAGTGTCCGAATTATTTTCTTCCCTTGGAATCTTCTCTGATTCTTCTCCTGCCATAATTTATGAAAGCTGTGCCTAAGGCCGTTTCGATTCTTACCAATACATAAATTTCCAATATAAAACAATTTATTTAGCGTTAAATAACCAACTAAAAATGTACGAATAAACGTTATGACTAATGCAAATATTCAACAATCTAACACGAAAAGGTACGGGAAACAATAAATTACACCAGCTCAGCATTTATGCGATAAGGGAGAGAATTTACTCTAAAGTTTACAAATGTTCTGATCTGACGAAGACATGGTACAAGGAATTCCGTAGATCAAATCCTAAATGGAAGCATCAATACCTAAAATCACAGACAGACACCTAATGCCCCCTCATGCCGCTATTCTTCTCTCTTTTCTGGTTTTGTCTAGTTTACGAGTTAATAATACAGATAAATACGGAAAGCCTCACTATTTACCACGTCCCTTGCCTCTCCTACTATATCTGGTCATTTTCCTTCCTTGTTGCTTCTCAGTGCTCTTGCCAGAAGCGCTCCTTTTCAAACTTTGCCGTGTTAGGGCTGGCAAAATCTGTTCATGATGCATGCTCGAACTTGTTTGGGACCCACTGGCCACACTGTTAATCTCATTGAGACATTGCACCTCACTTTCATTCACGGACATAATTGGAACATCAACAGAACCTTCACTCAACAGCTTGCAGTTCTTGTCATCAAAAGCATCTTTTTCAATATTGTCAGTGCTGGAGTCAGGTTGGTTGAGCGCCTCATCATACGGCCTAGAGTCTTGATCTCTTCTGTGTCCTGTGGACAAACTGAAAGAAAGGGGATCGATTGTATCAAGCATAACCAAAACCATACCATAATTAAAAATGGCCAGCCACAAGTTACCTTGAGCCTGGAGAAGGGAAACCATTAGCAGCAACCGCGTCGACCCTTCCAGCAATATCTTTTGATGTCGAACAACTCATTTTGTTGACTCTTGGATCTGCTAATGCAAAAGAAACCATAAGAACAAAAACATGGTTATACTTGCAGACAATTCCAAGGTATGCGAGAAACTCCATTTCAGCAGACTGTCAAATCTTTTTGATATACTAAAATAACACTCCAATTTATATGGATGCACTTGGATATGCAGTCGTGCATTGTATCCTAAGTTTGTGGTGTAGTTAATTTCCAAGGTTAGGAACACCACATGATAAAAACCTTAACATTGATGATGAATAAAAATTTTGTTTTATTTTCTAACTAATTTTTCATTATTAGAAAATATATTATTTTAGTTTTTCCGTGAAATTAAAATCCATTAGTAAATAATGAGTCATTGTTAAAATAGGGTGTTGCTTATATTTTGCAAGTTTAGTTAAAATTCCCATTTGGTTAGAGTTAGGTTTTCTTTTATTATATACATTATTATGTGTTTGAGTATTTCAAAGAAGCTTAGATTGATTTAAATATAAAGCTTTCTTTCTCTAAAAATACCTCCTAAACAATTAAGAATAGTTTCCTAAATCCTAGAAGTGATTTCTAGAAACCTGTTGACGTGATTCCAATAGTCTGTAATATCTCTTAAGACTGCAGGTGTGACTCTTACGTTGATCAGAGTCTCCCACCACGGAGCTCAGGGGTTGGATGTTCCCAACAGTGTTCTTTGGTCCAATAGCAGCAATGGTGGCACTATAAGCAATGACATGCAGAAGTCATTAAGCAAATTGTGAGCTGACTATGCCACATGGATTTAAGGAAAAAAGAGAAGAATATGGGTCCTGAAAAAGATAAAATGAAAAAGAATAGATCACCAATCTTTTACGGGAAGCCAACCTTTCCAATATGACCGGCATATATTCTGAGGGTTGAAGTGTTTGTCTAAGCTTCGACCTTCCCTCTGAGCCATTTCACAAGTCAATCAGACAGTTTTAATTTGTTACTAAAACAAAGACAAAAAAGACATAAGAAAAGAACCTCGTCTTTCGTCAACAATCAGCACAGGTCCAAGGTCCTCCACAAAATGTTAACAGAAGCATAAGACACTTTATTTTAACTGTAAACAAATCTTTGTAAAAATCTAATTTTCTTCTCAATTATTAATAAGTAATTATCACATATTAGAAATATAACAAAGTGATTTTAATCTATGCCATTTCCCAACTTCATTACTTGAATACCTCATTCTGCTGAGGATTAGAAGCAGCTGGATTTGATAAAACTGCATCATTCTGCAATCCATCATCTTGAGCAATTTGTGAAAGTGAAAGTATAAAATTAGTATCTCTCATTATTCAACATAGGGGCAGATTAAACAAGAATAAAGGAATCAACAGTCTCTCAGATAAGAATAATAGGACACCTGGTAAGTCACCTGATGCTACATGACTAGGCAAGAGTAAAGGAGCATCAATTAATTGCTTAGAATACTTTATATTACATCCTACACCAGCTTCTGCTTTGTCCTCCAACAAGAAATGAAGGCTCCTTTTATAGTCTGAAGCTGATGCAGACCAATCAATTTTTGAAGATGTTCGAGAATTGACGAGTTCCTCGATTGCTTTATATCTAACTTTACTTCGTATTTCATCAAGAAAATTCCATGAACCACTAAAAGGGGAATCCCTGGTCAGCTGCATTGAAGTAAAATGAACCATCATAAAAATGTCAGCATTGAAGGAAAATTAATCCTAATGTAACCAACCAGAAAAACACACTTTCCTAATTTCTATTTCTTCCTAGTTTTGATGTCCTCAGTACATTCACATATTAAATTACTTCCAATACGCTGTAGACTTCCCTAGTCTTTTCTTTTCGTTTATTTGTTAGTGCAATTTAGAAAACTAAGCCAAATAACATATATAGAATTCTTTGCAATCCTGATGACAAGAACACAAGTAAGGAATTCACAACAATCCCCTTAATATGTTTAATCCCCAAAGAATGGGGAGTAGCCAAAGAAACTAAATCAACATTACTTTCCAAATATCCACATAAATGGTAGGAAAGACATTCCTCAGCAGGTAGCCAAGTGCATGAGTGCACGCCTCCATGTATTTAATGTCAGTTTCTTGCTTTATATATGAGTACACACACACAAGCCTGTCCACTATATAGTATCCCCATAGATATGCAATAGATTAAAGTGAAAATTGAGAGAGAGAGAGGCCACAAATGGGACCTTGGATGTGGATGCAGAATTGCTGCCCAATAAGAATGATGTACTCTCTTTAAACAGGTGTACACCTGTTGGTGAAGCAGAGCTGCATTGGGTATGGTTCAAAGACAGAGATGCCCAAGGAGGGCGTGATTGCATATAACATTTGGCTAAATCCACAGGGGAACCTTCTTCATTATCAGATACCTGCTCATCAGACAAGCGCATCGAATTAGATAAATATCTAGCATAATGATTGTTATATGTAGTTCCACATATACCTTTTCATAATACCCTAGGTACATGAACAAACTAAGATGTAATGAGTAACCTTCAGTATTCGGCATGAGTTACAGATCCAACTGGATATGCAAGAATGAAAAGCATAATAGCAACTTATATTTTTATTCTTAATTGCTAAAATCAAGGTCATAATAAAATAGACACAGACCTACAACTATATAATCTAGAGCAATCACAAGAATAAACATAGCAATAAGGTTCTAAGGAGGAGATAACTCTCTGGAAAGAACTACTAACATGTGGGAGTATCTCAGTGTTGAAAGTGCAGGTTCCACCCTCTGATGTGGACTTTGAATTTGACCGCAATTTCTTCTCTTCTAACCATTTCTTAGCCTCCATAACAGCTGTCATGTGGAGATCAGACTTACTGACATCTGTGTAAGGGTAAGATGATCAGTCATATTGTATTTGTCAACTACGAAACACAAAAAAAAAATGCTATTCACATATCTCACTTTGTCTCTCAACTTCTGTACTGCCATGGACAGGAGAATCCATCATTCTAGATTTTATAATATGCATTAGCTTATCACATTCTTCCCTGGTCATGTAGGTGAATGCTAATTAGAATTATAAATTAAACAATGGTTAACAAAAGATATAAATAAAGAGAAATCCGCAGAAACTACAGAATTTGAAGGAGAAATTTTGATATCCAACTAATAAACATACATTAGCTTTGTACACACTAACACCTAGTACAATATGGGAAATAAATTCGTACAGATTTATTAGGTCCCATGATTTATGAAATACTCTATCCTAATTTTTTGGGCATAATTAGTACCAGATTTTGCGGACATAATCGCCACAAAATATGGTCATAATTATAT
Source organism: Erythroxylum kapplerianum (assembly GCA_025434765.2). Lineage (NCBI taxonomy): Eukaryota > Viridiplantae > Streptophyta > Magnoliopsida > Malpighiales > Erythroxylaceae > Erythroxylum > Erythroxylum kapplerianum. The sequence goes on along the minus strand of JANSVI020001686.1, from coordinate 244,907 downwards.
AGATTACATTTTCCCACACTCCCCCTCAAGCTAGTGAATAATTATTGGCCATTTGCAGCTTGGATACAATGTTTGCTTAACCCTTTGGTAATGTCTGCAAGCTGATTATGTGTAAACACATAAGGTGCACAAATCAACCCATTCTCCAACTTCTCCTTGTTAAAGTGTCTATCAACTTCGATTTGTTTTGTTCTATCATGTTGTACTTGGTTGTGAGCTATATTGATGGCAGATTTGTTATCACAGTAGAGTCCCAATGGCCCATCCCACTTGATCTTCAAATCCTCTAGAATATTCTTCAACCAAAGCAGTTCACAAACACCTTGAGCCATTGCCCGAAATTCAGCCTTTGTACTGGATCGTGCTACCACATTTTGTTTTTTACTTTTCCATGTCACAAGGTTTCCACCAAGAAAGGTGCAATATCCAATGTCTGGCCTTCTATCAACAATTGACCCAGCATAATCAGTCAAGTATCTTAATTTTATGGACATAATTAGTACCAAATTTTGTGGACATAATCCCCACAAAATCTAGACATAATTATACATATTACATTTTCCCAAACCATGATATCTAAAAAACACCAAATGTACATTCTAAACCAAAAGTTTGACTAAGATATAGGTCAAAGCATTGAAGTTTTCACGTGATCCATACAAAATAATGAGAAATGAAAATGCATGCGATAAGATAACAAAAAAATATCCAGGCAAAATATAACAAAGGAGAATACAATTATAGATCACCTTGTGAAGGTTTCCCTCATGAGAAGCTGTTCAATTACACGCTTTGTATCATTCTTCCATTCTAAAGATCGGGAGCAATTGATCATGTCCGACATCTGATTCTTCTAATTTTAGCATAAAACTAAGATCAAATGCCAAATACATTTAAATATCAAGGCATACAAATGCAGGACTTCAAATGAATAACAAACTCACTAGTCTTTCACTTTTGTACCAAAAATACAACCAATTTGCTGGGTAGAAAGTGAACAAGAAAATATCTGAGAAAATTTTGAATATTTGATGTAATTATATTGCATATTGTTTCTATTATCAAAAAAGAAACTCACACTGCACTGATGCAGTCCTATCCAGAACTCACATATACTGATAGATCAGTTTGCAAAGTATCTGAAAACTCACAATGCTAAACAGAGATATGCAACGTGTGGCTTGTGCATACTACCTTTTCCAAACCCCCAGCACCTTGAGATGAGACAGGAGGAACATCACTGCTGACATCATCCATATCATCATCTACAAAAGTTGAAACATGAAATTGTATAATATGCACAACAGGCCATAAACCACAAGTCATCATTATAATGCATTAATTACCATTAGCAACTCAATAAAGCTCATAATGGAAATGCAAACACATTAACTATTTATTAGAAATCAGACAAGTAAGTAAATTCACCCAATTAAGAAAAAATGGTGCATCTCATTAGATACGCATCAAAGCCTTCAAGCAAGTGAAAGTCCCCAACGGACAAATCACTTAGCAGTTTGCTATTCAGTAGCCAAAAATTAAAAACGTAATTTCATCAATAAGCGGAAACAATACAGATGCGTATTAGTTAAAACTCCAATAAATTAGTTAAAAAGCGAAGTAGACAAAACTGAGCACATTTGTTCGCAGCCCTAAAATTGTTTTCTCAATAGACAAAAACCTTGAAATAGAAGTACATAGAGGGCAAAGCATACCAGAAAAAGTGGAATGGTCGTCGGAAGAAGAAGGCGCATAATGAGGAGAGAAAACGGAGGCCAGGACTTTTCCAGCGCCACTGGCAATCAAACGAGTAGGAGAGAGGACGAGTTTGGAGAGCCAATTAGGACTTGCAGGACTGGAATTGCGTAGGAAAGTTGAAGTAGGACGGTCGTAAGGAGTCCAGTTAGATGCGGACCGGCGAAGTCGGGGCATTTTGCGGCCGGATTGCGGCCGGGGAGTGGCGGCCATGTAATTTGGGGTTAATTTATGAACGCCGGGAGACGTGTCAACATTTATCCCAATTTCTCTATCATTTATTTAGATTCAATATTATTAATATCAAACAAGTTATTTTTATATAATTTAAATTTAATTATGAAATATACATGTAAAGATTAAAATATTTATTAATCCAGTACTCATAATTTACAGCACACATCCCACATTTATACATGCCTTACTCGTTTCTTCCTTTCTATTTCTCTTGACCACTGTCCACCCTCTTTATTCATTTTCTAACAATTTCAAGGAGTGTGTAGAAAACTTGGGAGTGTAGAAAATCAATGGTATACTAGATCAATTTGGTGAATTTATTTCCTCACATGGATTANNNAGGATTTATAATGGAAGGTCAGATTAGATGTAAGATTAAAGGACAACTATCTCCATACTATACAACTATTGGTCTAATATGGAAAATTAGCTCACTGAATATTTGGAATTCTTAATAACATCCTGGTTTCATCAAAGGCTTTAGCCCAAATTTTTAGGGATGACATTAAGCTAGTCCTTGCTAATTTTTTATTATTAAAAACATATAACAACTTATTTTTTTTAATTGAATTCAAATCAAATTTACCCAAGGTCTAACTCTTTTAAGTAAAACAATATTGTTTCGCTTAGAATAATCAATTATCGTGTCAACCTAGGCTTAGCTCTAACCTACGACCCAATCTATTAAAAATAACTAAATTTAAGCCTAAGAGCTAAAATTTATCATCCCTACAAATTTCGTATGAAGCTAAAATTAGTACATGAATAGAGGATAATAAGTGAGGTAATTTTCCCTAAGAGCTAGCACATGTCATTTCTATCATCTTAAAGTTGATCAGGTTGAAGTCTATATTTGGGTTACCCTTTCTTTCAAAATTTTACCAATGAATCTTCCAGCAAAATTCTCACAGGGGAGGAAGTTACACTGGATTGATGTAGATTGGTTTGGAACTAGAGCCTTCTAGAGTTTCATTCTTCCTCTGGTTAGTATTTCTGGAGTCATCCTACTCCGGGTAAGCTTGCTTTCATGAATACGGCAAATAGGTGTGCTAACTTTGTAAAACAACGCAGGAGAGCATAAATTACCTATTCCTTGAATGCAAATATTCTGACGAGATTTGGCCATATATTCTGGAATTGCTTAACGTGGATATGGATGCTAGGCACTAGAAGACATTTGCAAAATGGTTTATGAGAAAAAGTGAGTTTCTGTCAAGGTGATAAAATCATTATAATTACAGCTTTCGACACCTGCATGTTTACAATATACAAAGTAAGATGCAACAGTGTTTAGAAGAGATGAAAAATCAAGCTTATCCTTCACAAAGAAATCACTAACCGGACCAGAGAATTGATGATGAACAATGGCAATGTCAGTAGATGTACTTGCCACAATAGCTCAAGCGTGGAGACTTTTAATTTTGTACTACATTTAGACATATCCTATTTCATGGACTGAATTCTCGTAGCTAAAGCTGTTCTATAGCCTTGTATTCCAAATGTAAATGTTGTCTTGAATATAATTTTCTTCATCTTTTTCAAAGAAAGAAAAACTGTATTTAACCAAGCTTATAATTCTGGAAGTTAAAACTGTGAGGACATAAAACTACAGAAGAGAACAAGAAGTTTGCTGTGACCTATTAATATGCATGGTCATCAACCCATTGCATTGTCATCCATTTTGTATGAAATGAAGGAAGAATTTCTTCTTTTCTGCAAAACTCACAAGACACTCCCTCGCTATATTTTAGCACGAGTTATGTTAGCCACTAAAAGGAACTGTGATCATGAAATTGTGTATGCAAAATGTTACATCATAAATACCGAGTCATGCTGTATGTCATCTTAATCCTGATCCTCAACTATTCGTGTTACAAGGCCTAGAGCAACAGTCCTCCCTAATGCCCTCAAAAATGCCCTTCCAAGAGCTCTGCAACTTTGAAATTCTTCTACACAAACTGGTTCATTCAGAACCACCTGAAATTTGAGTGAAAAGATGAGATTCATATTTACTGCTCACTGTTTCCCTTGAGCAGAAAATTGAGATCAGATCATCATACATTTATCATAATTACCTCAAGTACAGCATTCTGCTTTGATATTATACAGCGTGGTGCCTTTTTGGTCACCTTACCAGTCTTTGGGTCAACCAATGATATTATGTTTGCAACCGTTGCAGCTGCCTTTGCATGGTGTATATGAATTTCCAACTGCTCATTTCTCAGAAAATTAGTTGGCTAGATATAAAGGGAACGCTGAATAAGATACCAAGAATAAATGAAAAAGTGAGGAGCGTACTTGAGTGCCTTTCAGGATTGGGGTTGCACCCTCTAAGACAAGTACCCTTAACTCCAAATGTTTCGCAACTGTAGTTGGGAAGTCAGGGTGGCATAGAACACCTCCAGCTATCACATGACTTCCATCAATGCCCAATAGACTGACAATTACATTGTCGCCAGCTCTTGCAATACCACAAGCCTTCGAATTCCGCTCCACAAAACGTACTGTTCCTACATCTCCAAATGGCATAACTAAAACCTGCATCACCACACATTAAGCATGTGAATATAAATAATATCATTATGGAGCAGGGTTAAGGAGATGAACAAATCAATACACCTGTATCTAAAAAAGTCAAAAACCAACAAGCTGCAAGCATCAGCACTGTACTTTGTCCATGAAGTAACCAATATATGCCAGATGGCTCAGATCCTAAATGCCAACAGAAAAACTAAGAACTCTGTGCACTAGTGGAATGGTTATAATAATCAAATCAGATTCCAATCACATTTTAATTCTTCTGCAGCATTAAGCTTTATATTAAAGAAAGTCAAAAGACAAGCTTCTATGGAAAGAAATGTAAAAGCATGACTAATTCTATGGAAATTTATCATGTCCATACTTGATATATTCAACAAACGACATGAAAGAAAACATATCCACAATATCACATTCATACTTCATACGTTCAACAATTTTACATTGCTAAATGCTCGTATGTTTGATGATAAATGACAAACCCTGTAAAGTATCCTTTAAGACTCTTCCCTCCAATATCCTTGACATGAACTTACATTTCCAAGATTAATAAACAAACTATTGATGTAGGGAGAGAGGCTAGGGAAGTTATTTTCATCAAAGTTGGGCAAAAATGGGGATGATAGTTCATAGGAAAGAAAAATAAGCTAACTAAGGAAAACTTGATAAAAATTAGAAGTCTAAAATACTCCTGGATCACTAATCCATACCTTTGAACCACTTCGGAGAGCTCCAGCCTCCAATTTACCAGATGCTGAAATCTGACCTTGTGAAGTTGTTTTAACAACATCACATATGGGCATGAGAAGAGGTTTCGAGAACTCTCTTGAGGGAGGTTGGAAGGAATCAATTGCATCCAACAAGTGAGGCCCAGAATACCTGCAATTCCACAATATATTGGTCAATTTTGTAAACCCTAGTTCCCATTTCTAATATTTAATTTTATAAAAGGCAATTCACTTAAGAACCTACTATCTCAAAGAATGCGAAAACCAAACAAGAGTGATCAAAATTGTGATCTGCTTTTTCTATGAGAGCAGACTCACCAGGATGACAAACGAACATCAGTCGGAGAAGCTACTAAATTCTGATTTTCCATAGCACTCAACGGAATCCAGAACACGGAGGAATCTTTGAAACTACAAGCACGAAGAAAAGTTAAAAGTTGACCTTTAATCACTTGAAAACGATCCTTGGAGTATTCCACTGCATCCATTTTGTTAATTGCTACAATGATCTGATCAACTCCAAAACTCCTAATAAGCTGGGCATGTTCCCTTGTTTGCCCTTTAGAGCCATCCATACCAGCCTCAAAAGCACCAAGACTGGCATCTATCACCAGTATTGCCGCATCAGCTTGTGTTGCTCCTGAAATCATGTTTGGAACAAAATCTTTATGGCCTGGCGAGTCAAGCACAACCACATGAAACTTTTTGGAATCAAAATACGCAACAGCCACTGTCATTGTTATTCCTCTTTCTCTTTCTTCAGGACTCTCATCCAGTGCCCAAGCATAAGCAAAAGACCCCTTGCCCTGCTTGAATTAGAATTCAAATTAAACCAATACCATAATTCCATTAGAAAAAAAAAATCAGGTCATGATAATTTTACCTGTACTTTTGCCTCTTTTTCATATTTGTGCATTTCTTTTTGTGTTATACGCCCCAAAAGATGCAGCAGTCTGCCAGAAAGTGTCGATTTTCCAGAATCAACATGGCCAACCTATAAAAAACAAAAAAGATCAAATTACTTACCACCAATACCCTGGAATGTATGACTAAAAGTATGTATCTGACTTACAATTGCAAGATTCAACTGAGTCAATCTATCTTCTGCTTCATCAGGGAACATCCACTTATCAGGTTGATATTGAGTAGGTGGCTTGGCTCTTTTAGTGCTAACGTAACTTGGAAACTCAGATTGATTAGTCAAAGAAATGTTGCCCAAGTTGCCGGCAAGACCAAGGGTGTTGCCTTCATTTATTGATGAAGTGCTATCCCCAACAATTTTCTGTTTGCCTTTTAGCGTTGATGCAAGTGAACGATCAGATATTTCTTTGTTGAACTTAACATAGGGTTTATTCTTTGAAAGATTGTCATCTTTCTTGGACGTTGTTCTACCTTTCAATGTTGTCAATGAGCCATCTTTGTGTTTGGAACTTTCACATGCTTGAGCCACTCCATTAATTGAGCGATCGCTCTCGTCAGGTTTGAACCCTTGTTCTTTTGATAACTGAGGTATGCCATCTGACCTTTTAATATTAGATGTGTTAGTTGCATCTTTCTTCTCACTATCTCCTGAAGAAACTGTAGCAATTGAAGTTTGACAACTTTAGCTGCCAGCAACAAGGAATTAAGAAAATTTACAAAGAATTGATATTGTATAGAAGATCCAACAATTTTCACCAAATCAACACTAACCTAAATAAAAATTTGTGGCAAAGAAAAGATTAGAATGTTTCATATGCATACACATTCCTGTTATATAATTGTGTAAATCCATAGTCATAATCCTCTAGAAAATCTAGGTTAATGACAATTGTACAAACAGGAAGATGGAATTTATTTATATTACTCACAATAAAAAGCAAATTAAATTATGATCTTCGTGACAAGAACAAGTCAAATTAGAGCAATGTCATCCAAAACTTATTTATTCTCCACTAAGAAAACAAAATACCCAATCTAAAAATAACGCTTCTAGCAAAGGGTATGATTAAGATTACGCTTGCACAACAGTGATTCCTAATTCACCACATCATTTATGAATTCACTGGCAAAATAATTTGATCTATCAAAAGGCACAACAAAAGAAGGGGACCTTTGTGAAGTCCACTAGCAACATTATCATCTGGAGATGGCACGTCAAACTTGAAAGGAACTGTATAATAAACATATCAAGGTTAAACTATGCTGGACAGATGTAGTGACATTTAAGACAAATACAATTGAAAGCTGACTCAGAAACAGCCATTGGCTGTAATACAGATAGCTGAATGGACCAAAGATTTCTAGAAGAATTAGCTTTACATATCATATAATTTACATTCACCAGTCAGACATGTTCAGACCTACGTTAACATGTGAATCGTTCTTAGAACTAAAAACTTTAAGGAGTTCATGAAAATTTCCTCGGAAATTCCCATGCCTCAGGAAGTTATTGCCCCCTTCTGCCACAATATCATCATTCTGCAGTTGACCTATTACAGCATTATCAGATGCTCGATGTGGCAACTGTGTAAAAAGAGACTTGGCCATTATGGATACTCCTGTGTCTTTGCCGATGCCATCAGCTGCATGAAAGAGATCTATTCTATAAACTGACAACCAACTTCAGAGGAAGCCTAAACAACAAGAGAGGAAAAAAGCTGTCTGTATGCTGATAAGAAGACAAGTATTTGACATTGATATTATTGGTAAAAACTATGACTAGAACTATGCCTCCTTTTCACAAACAATACAGATTCAATTAGTATGGAATCAAACAAAAATCATGGTACATGAAGCTCAACCGACATCATTGCTCACTTTTCATATTAAAGATTGGATAGGGACGACAATAGAAGGGATATAAGAACCACTTACGCACTCTCTTTTCACCAATACAGTAGTTGCCTGACACAGGATTACGAATAAACCCACAAATATCACACATGGGCATGCTTTCATCATTGTCATATGTGCAAATCGAGCAACGCCATACCGTGGGCCTACTGGTTTCTTTCTTAGGCTTAGGCACTTCTGCAGTTACAGGAATAAGAATGAAGAAAGTAGGTTATCAGAAACTCTGTAGAGATCAACAGCACATTCAGAAACATAGAAAAGCTAGCCTTCACAATAGGAATGTAAGCTTATGAAGACTATATCATCAAGATCAAGCACATATAAACTATGACAGGAAAAGAATGTAAAAAGAACAGATGAATGACCATCTCTTATCCAGCAGTGTCCAGAAAAGGCCAAGATAATATGTAAACTAGAGAGTTGTTGGAAAATAGCTCAAGTAAGTCCCTCATCAGTCTAGAACCTTTCTATAGAGAACATTGCAGAAAAATGAGTGTGTTGAGAGAGAGCTTCTATGATTGTTCAAATTAATAATCCAGGCAAAGAATATAATTCTTAAAAAGTTTTTTTTTAATCCGTATCAAAAGATACCAGGCTTAATAGGATGGGAACCAACTTGTAAACTGGAATCAGCATGAGTAGAACGCAACAAGAAGAAAGACCATTATTACAGAAAGGGAAGTGATGATTAGTCACTCGAAGCATGAAGTGTATACATAATGAATGCATGTATTCATTCCTACTGACCATTATCCTCTACGTCATAGCCATCGTAATCGTCAAAGTCATAATCTTCGTAGTCATCAAAGTCAACCCCATATTTCCCTTTATGAGGCATTGTCCTGATGAACAAAAGCAAGAAAAGCAGTACTAAGTTGCAGAAACTAACAACTTCTGCCCTTAGCTCTGACTCATATTTCAATAGAAATATACAAGTTGCCAGAAGCTGACCTGTGAGATGAAATTGCTGGACAAGAGTAGTCACTCAAGAAGCACGCATTCTGAGAATTCCACCTGCTGGGTGATATTGCCAGACAAGAGTACTTAACAAACAAGTACGCATTCTGAGGATCCCACCTGTTAGATGATATTGCTGGGCAATAGTACTTAAACAGCAGGCATAATAAGAGCCCTTTACTTGGAAAAGTTAAAACTCAAGAGCTCAACAATTCAAAGGGCCAGTAGGTCGAGTCTTAGTTCACAAAAGCCAGCAAGAAAGATGACTGAGTGAATGAAGGGCCACGTTACGATGTGAGAAATACAACTTCCTTTCTCCTCTCTTCATGAATGAGGAAAGTAATTTAGCTTCTGGTTAAAGCTAAAGTCAGGATTCGCTCTTGGTCCCATGAACATAGGCTTCCTCCTGTCCTGCATTGCAATCCTAACAAAGTTGACCATACGTACAAGGCCATCTCATTGAACAGTATTTAGTACATCTTATTAACCTACTTTGAAAGAGAATTGTGTTGACGGGCTTCAAGCATAATGAACCAAAAGTTAAATCCTAACTTTGCTTGATTAGATGATAAAGGCACTGCTATCTAGCTATAGTAGTCCAAAGAGGAATCTCAACATCCAAATGGAATTGCCACCTTTTCTCGCTTCTGGATAGATTGAGAAAATTGTATAGACAATGGAGGAAAAAAAAAAAAAGAAGCTATTAGATTATATATAGTATACGAAGGATGCAGGGGAGAGGTTTACGACGACCACCTATATTTTTTTGTCTGGTATAGTCTCAGTCAGTTTCCACTTGGCTTCTACGCAGCATTAGATTGATTTTCACAGCTAATCAAGAGGGATGTGTTCATTATCCAAACCTGCTCTGAGTCGACATATATACGTACCACCATACATACTTTCAATAATATGATTTGGAATGGGATCTTTACCAGTCGAGCTAATGTATAGGTATAATGACTAAATACGACTACAAAATTTATTTGGAAATTTTAATTTTTTTTCAGAATACTACAAAATTTTGTTGAAATTGCACGAGTTTCACATTTAATAATAAAATTCCAAATTCTAACACGCTAATGTAAAGTTTTTTTAATATTCTATTTAAATTGAATAATTAGGACTGAAATATCACAATGTTATAGCCGATTGAAATTAATACGACTCTTGGGGAGTTTGATTTCTTGAGAACAGAATCTTCCTTTGATTGTGAGGGAAGAAAGCATTTATTCCCATATGGATTTGGTTTACTGACATGTATTTTCCTTCTTTAAATTTATATCTTCAGGAATTGACTACCCTTTGCATGGTCTTTTGCGTGTGTGTGTGTGTGTGTGAGTGAGTGAGATGCATGCTTTATATATTGTTCTTACTCATCTTCTTTGCTTCCTTTTAACCATGAGTAGGACCATATATTTGGCAATTTGTTGTCTTTGACCCAAGTCTACTTGAAGAGTTCTTTGGTCTGATTTGTTTTTTTTTTTAATGGAAGCTAAAATTCATGGTCTGCAGGAACAATCTTCTATTCCACAAAAGTGAATCTAGTACATAACGTTTCACATACAAGAAGTTGAGTCCCCACCCAACTAAGCTTTAGAAAGAGAAGAGGTCCCCTCATTCATACTCAAACCCAACTTAACTTTTTGCATTGATGTTCACGTCCTCTCATATTACTTATCACAGGCAGCAAGAAAGTTAGTTCTAAACGATGTATATACTTTTTTATTTTTATTTTTATTTGGTTTAGATAGGGCATATAGAATCAAGTTTTAAACTGTACTTTGCAGCCATATTGCAGTTTTGATAACTGATTGTATTCAGGTTAATTGCTTTTTCTTATAAGCGCAATTGTGCAATGGTAGAAACCCGTAATTCAAAATCTTCCATAAATTTAGTTGGTGTAAATTGTACAATGACTAACTTTTTTCATTAGTCTAGCTAACCTCATTTATGTATTCGTTAGTCTAGCTAACCTCATTTATGTAATTACATGTTAAATTGGTGTTGCTTTGCTTGCAACTGATCATGGATGTTGTAGTTAGTTCTTCGATATGTTGAAATCAGAATATTTTTGGTAGCCACTGATATAATTTTAATTAAATTTGGTTTATTACAATCATATTAATAGAATACCAGCAGCAATTCAACGTTAATCACAATCCTTGTAGTCATAGATTACCAATCAAGATATAATGATGAACCAAGCACGTCCACAATGTATATATAGATGGAATCTAGCTAATCTCATAGTGTTATTATGAAAACCTTTTCGTTGGAGATGACATATAGTAAAGCATCTGTGTTCGTGTGTGTGTGGGGAGATGGTCATTTATAGCAAATAGGTTTATTGGGTCATAAACTCATAATAATAAGCTAAAAAGTTTATCGTACCACGAAAACAGAAGACGCCATAGCCGGTGGCCCATGCTCATAGTTGTACCCTAGAGATCTCAGCTTATCTCTCTGAAAGAGCGATATACATATGGTTCAGCAAAAAGAATTGGAAAAGTGAAACAGCACACTGACCATCATGATTGCTTGAGTTGAGGGGTCCCATTCTGGTGTATGTATTATCATCTTAAGACCCAAAAAGCTTCACATGGTAGACTAATATATACGACCCCTACACAAAAGATGCACTGTCTACTCTTCTTTTTGTGGTCTCAAAAGATACGCAATACTCATCCCTAACATTATACTCAGGTGTAATTTACCCTACAACATTAAAGGTTCTCTATTTCAATTCTCTAGATGAAAATGTAAGACAGACATACGTACATGGACGATTACATAAGCTAATATACTTAAACTTAGCGTATGTCACTATAATGGTAGACTTATATACTTAAAGGAGAGAGAAAGAAATGAGAGGTATCTTTTAGCAAAGTAAGAGCCGCATATTAGAAGAAGAATATGTGCGTTTTTACATATTACTTTCAATTCAACGACTTATTTTTTATTTATAGGGTTTCTTTTATGTAAGAGTTAAACTGTGGTTGTCCCACCCTTCCTGGCCTCTTCTTCAAAAACGCACCCTATTCTTCTTCTTTTGCATATAGCATTTGTTCTTGAATCTCTTTGTTTTCTCAGCTGAGTCTCTTTGAGAGAGAAAGAAAGAATGTTCCATGCCAAGAAACCCTCAACTATGAATTCCCATGATAGGTCCATGTGTGTTCAGGGTGACTCGGGTCTCGTTCTTACCACAGACCCTAAGCCTCGTCTGCGTTGGACTGTTGAGCTCCATGAGCGCTTCGTCGATGCTGTTACCCAACTTGGAGGACCTGATAGTACTTAATCTTTCTCCCTACTTCTCCCTCTCTTACTTCGTTGCACATCTTCAAGACTTGTAATATTGCTTTGGTTCTATAACTAATTTCTTAATTATCTATGTTCTGATCTAAATCTTCAGAGGCCACTCCAAAGACTATCATGAGGGTTATGGGTGTGAAGGGTCTTACCCTTTACCACCTCAAAAGCCATCTTCAGGTTTGAATACAACTTTATTTCATTCTTCTTTGGCTTTTGTTATGACACTTTGTGACAATTTCGATGTAAGGGTCGGCTTGATTTCATTCTCTCTCTCTCTTTTAAAATTTCATCTTTTATTTCGGTACGTTTAATACTGTTCTTATTCTACTTTACTAGAAATTCAGACTTGGAAAGCAGCCTCACAAGGAAAACGATCACCTTAAGGATGGTAAGAGAGACGACTCATTCATCGACAACTTATCTTCTTTTATGACAAGTTTCTGCACTTCATGATATTTAGCTATTCATCCGTCACCTGTTACCGATTATTTTATGTAAACCATGGACAGCACCGTTGGACCTACAAAGAAATGTTCCATCTTCATCTGGGATGATGGCCCGAAGCATGAACGAGTAAGTATTCGCTTCCCTTTTTTTTTTTCCTTTCAAACCAAACAAGTAGGTAAATTCACTCTTGAGGCCTTCAAATTCTCCTTCTTTTGTTATCAAAATTTCTTATTCTTGGAAAATCATCAACAGATTTAACATATCACCTAACTTTATCTTTTTAGTTCTTCTTTTGGGGGGTGGGAATTCCGGATTTTCTTTGGGATATATGTGGGCAACTCTATATGACTATAACTCACATATGGTTGATTAGGATGCAAATGGAGGTGCAGAGAAGACTGCATGAACAATTAGAGGTAAGCAATTAAGACTCTTGTATTGGTTGCATGTCTAGCTGCATGCAATATCATTAAGGGATGAAAATTTGTCGCTCTTTTGCAGACAATTTACGTGTGGCTTATTCGGTGTAAAATTACAGGTCCAGAGACACCTTCAGCTGAGAATTGAGGCTCAAGGGAAGTACATGCAAATCATGTTGGAGAAAGCATGTCAAACTTTTGCAGGTGAAAACATGGCGTCTGGAGGCTACAAGGGTATTGGAAATCAGGGAGTTTCTGACATGGGAACTATAAAAGATTTTGGTTCATTAAATTTTCCACCATTTCAAGACCTTAACATCTATGGGGGAGACCAGCTTGATCTTCAACACAGCATGGAGAGGCCATCTCTTGATGGTTTCAATTTGTCCAACAACGAGAACCTTTGTTTAGGAGGAAAGAAAAGGTCTAGTCCATACGGTGATAGTGGTAAGACCCCTTTGATTTGGTCTGACGATCTCCGACTGCAAGAGATGGGATCGGCACCGAGATGTCTCGGACCACAAGAAGATCCTTTCAAAGGTGACCATATTCAGATTGCACCACCGTCAATGGACAGAGGCCCTAATTTGGATTCAATATCAGACATTTATGAGACTAAGCCAGTCCTCCAAGCAAGTGAAACAATGAATGACAAGAAATATGAAGCATCACCGAAGCTTGAAAGACCATCACCAAGAAGAGCACCACTTCCAAGTGAAAGAATGAGTCCTATGATCAATTCTGGTGCAATGTCACAAGGCAGAAACTCAACATTCGGGTGAAAATTGATCTATTCCCTATATAGATGCAAGAGACTTGATGTTTATTGAGATCTAAGGTTTTGTCCTCGATCGAGAATTCGCAATTGATTACCGTCCGTACTGTAGGGTTTCTAATCCATGGCGTTAAAAAGTGCCATGCATGGCAAATGATTGTTACTATTTAATCAACTGGTATACATCTGTACTTATTTTTTTCTCTCCTTGACGTTCGTATTCCTATATGCATGTATAGATTAAGTCTTTATATGTGCATGTTGCTGTGCATGTTTCTAGCGCAAACAGTGCAAAAGCTATAGTAATTAATCTAACCCATTATTAGTCCTTTGCTTGTTGTCCCTTTTGAATAAAGTTCACAAGAGTATTAATAATGTTCAAGAAAGTCTCGTATTGTATAAGCTTATTGGTTAGTGATTAGTTTAAGGTCTTATATTAGCATAAACCATAGCAGCATGCTTAATATAATTTTATCTTTTACTGAAATAAATTGATTAGCTTGTGCGACCCGATTGTCAATTCGCCATCAAATATTGGTGGCAATATGTGCATGTTGCATTCATCTTTCAAACAAGATTGCATGATCGTTTTATGTAATTCTTTTTCTCAGTACAAAACTCCTTTTTGGCGCAATCAAAGCAGAATTAGGAGCTAGAAATTGTTAAGGATATGAGTAGCACTTAGAGACACAGACTTATTACCACAAGCACAGAGAAAACAAATTGAAGTACGATCAAAATATACCTGAATTGAATCATACAATTAAGTTAAGAAGGAAGAAACATATATAAACTCATATTTTAATGTCTAAAAATAAAATTTTAATCCCGAGTGCCAAACTGACTTTTTTTGCACGAATGGTTTGTATGCATGCAAAGCATCATCTCTGTAGTACGTAGTTTTTGCAGGGAAGTGTTGTAGTGATAGTTCGTAGCTCACCCTTATCGTAGGATATGTATCGGAATGACCTACGGGTGTCCCGGTGTGTACCCTGCGGTAAGGGGGCACTACATTTAGGTGGTATCAGAGCATGGTTTGGCATCTGTTGGGACTAGTCAAATA
>JANSVI020001686.1:23810-35034 GCA_025434765.2 Erythroxylum kapplerianum | reverse complement strand
TTGTATTTTGAGATTTCAGATTATGTTGTGTGTGGCTTGAAAGGCCATTATAGCTTTGTAAAACCCTTTGTTTTGAGGGTATTGAAATGTGAATAATGAAAATTAGTTATATGTAATGTATTAAAGAGTATGATGAAGTAAAGATATGAGAGTCTTATGATATTTCCGCAAGAGTTTGACTTTGCATTCAAATATAGGACCCAACATTAAAGTAATAAGTTAGATTTGATGTTTGAATGTTGTGGGCACGCCACCCTTGGGGAATGATGCCTAATAAGGGTTTATGAAAATAACCCTATAGGTTTACGCTCACGCTTCATGATTTCGTAAGAGTTGAGTTCCGACAACGATGCCCAACAACATGAGTCATTAATTCACCAACTTTTGGTCTGCGTATGTCTTTTACAGCTGTGTTTTGTATCTTCTTTAGTTATAAGTAACACGATAGTGTTTTAAGTATTATGCTTCTGACTTGTGTTAATCGACTGTGCTTTGACCTTTTGCTTCAGACTTGTAGTGTGTCATGTGTGCATGTCTAAGTCACTTATGTTCTGTCCATGTAGAATCTTTGAGAGCCTCTCTCTCTTTCACTCTTCAACCTTCAAACACACTCTTCTTCGATTCTTAATGTTTCTTCATTTCTTGCTGTTTCTGAGTTGTGCTTGATGGAGTATGAGTGATTTCTATCACAAACTTTAACCTCGTTTTTTAAAACCAACTTTTGATATTCAATTATCTGATATTTTTTAGAAAATCCAAATCAAGATTAGATTCAATCCCGAGCATAGAGGAATAATTAAAAAAACTTTTATGTATTTAATTTTTTGAAAATTAAGATTACTTAAATTTTATAAAATAATAACACATAAAGCATAATAAATTATTACTCATCTTATTCTAAAACTTGATTTCTTTTCTTTTCTTTTTCCTCAAACCGTTTCTAAAATCAACTCAACTTAACCACGTAGTCGTATAAGTGTTTGACTTATAATAATATCCACAAAAAGTATTGAGAGAACTTTACAACTATTGCAAAGAGAACTAGTCAAGGAGGGTTGCTATTTTGGAGTCAAAGCCTATTTATAATAAGTTTTAGACATTTTAGTTATTTAATTTAAAATTATAATTTCAACTAAAAATTGAATAGAATTATAATTCATTATAATTAAGTATCAATTGTGCACAATTAATATAATACATTGGTCCTTATTTATCAAATATCACACACTTCATTCAATATAAATTATAATCATAAATCATATTTAAGATTAGATAAATTAAATTCTCTTAATTTATCTTTAACTCTCTAATTAAATAATTTATATCTATAAATCAAGATTAATATCTAGCAACACATCATGACTATCTAAATATTTAAGAATATCAAAGTGGTTTTGATTAGCCTTTCTATGTATGATTTTCGGTATAATTCAATCATTTTATTTTATAATGTTCCGATTTCACAAAGAATGTGATTTTAGTGTCTATTTTATTTGAGTTCAATCATATTAGTTTTCTAACGTTAGCAATTGATTCAAATAATAACATTTGAAAACTAGTTTTAATGTATCAGTCCACCTTAACTAAGGATTTTTCGATTCAATACTAATCGAGATCAGAAAAACATAACCCTATATTAATCACTCATCTATCTCCATATAGTTCATGCTATATCTAATGACTACCAAATGAGTTATCCTTAACTAGAATGGGTTATAAGTAGTATCAAAATATATCAATTCTATATGAGATAATTTTGGAGATTATTAAGTTAAAAGATCGGTTACATAATTCTCACTATGAGAATTTCTATAGACATAATAAATAATCTAAATAGATTTTTCATTTGGGGTCAGTTCAGTAAACTTGTTCTTTAACAAAAATTTGTACGTTTGTTTAAGTATCTTCATACTTTAGTCTATGAGATCGACTATTTTCTTTTACGGAAGAAAAATAACATATGCTAGTCTTTTATACTTTATTAATATCCTATGTTAATATAATAATGACTAGGAAAAATTTAGAGATAATACATAATGCAATATGAATCTCATAATTATGATCTCATCACAAATTTATTTACAATGTATATTTACCCTTATGTACTTCATCATATAAATCTAAATAAGATAAATAATACCTTTAAATATTTATTTAACTAAACTATAACCGACTAATTGGTTGTATAATATAAACCAATAATCTCTTACTTGTACTAAGTCAATCATTTAAGTATCTTATACTATATCACCATATGACGATTGTGCTATTACTGGGACATTAGTTTAGTGAAAGAATTCTACAAGATTCTCTATATTCAGTATTTACTTAAATCTTACATCTATTATCTTAATTATCATTACAATTAAGAGAAACTTTAGCTCTTCTTATATGCCTAATGACTCTAATATTCTACAGTACATTACGGTCTTGAAAATACAAGGAACTATATCAAGTTCATTAAAGAACTTCATAATCCAAATAATCATTTCTACTAAATAAAAATATATTTTGGCTTAATTAGCAATTAATGCTAATTGGAATAAGTAAAATATACCTTAATTAGGGATTACTTATAAAGTTTATATCCATATGTCCTTGAACTCAAATATCAACTCATACATAGAATAATAGATATCTTAATACTTCATAAATATCAAATATCTCAAATAATAAACAATTTTACTATATTATCTATGGATTTGGACTAGAATAGGTAAACAACTTTTGTATCTATCTTTATATATAGATATATATCTAATTATCAAATTGAAGTTTTTACCTTTTTATATCCTATATGAATTGTTTTTGGACAATTATATTTTCAAAAATTGAAAATACGAATTATTGTTCTCTCTACAAGTAATATGTTTCTACATACTCCAACTGAAGAGGACAATTGTACTCCCACTAAACTTCTTGTAGAAAAGATAATTTCATAATCATCTTTAAAACAAGCTCTTTAAATTTATCATAAAAGTGAATCTTTTTAATGTCTCATAGCCTTTAAATTATACATCAAATGTATTAACAAAGAAATTAGTTCTAATTAAATGTATTATTATGAGATGTCAAACTTCATCTTACTCTCACTACTTATTTTGAGAAACATTCTCTTATAAGTATATATTGAAATAAACAATTTGTTTAACAGGTCTGTAAGAATATATTCAACCTTTTGAATATCTCATAACTTTATATTGTCTAGTTTAGTTTTAAATTTATTGGATAATACATACTTCAATTGAGCATTACATCCTAAAATCATTTAATTTGGCTCTTTTGAAGTCTTAACATTTCATATCTAATATGAAATCTTGCTAATTGATTTAATTATAACTTTTGAAGGTAAGTTGTGGTACGAGGCATAGCTATAAATATTGCATCATATAATATATCACATTGTATTTTTTTCTCTTTACATAAATGTTGAGCAAGTTTTATCTTATAAAAGTTTCCATATTCCGCAAGTGCATGGGTCATAAGCATAATATATAAGGTGTCAATCCATAAGGAATTAGTAAACTAATCAAATCCTAATTTGTCTAAGGCCTAAAAGTGTAATTAAAATGAAAATAAAAATAAGCAGAAAATTAAGCAATTGAATATGGATAGATTGAAAATTGAAATTCTAAATTAATGCAAGGAAATCAAAATTGAGCACAACTAATTGATAGATCAAAAATCACACAAGTAAAAATAACCAATTATGAGAAAAGGGGGATTTATCATATCATCTAATGCTAACTTGATAACTTTTAAGTTAATTCGGTATCAGTCCTAGAATTTCGAATGGTAGATTATTCTTTCTTGAGTTCTAACCTTTAATCCTAAATCATAACCTAATTGAATTGTATTAAGGAATTTGCAATCTCTCAATTAGCAAACAACCCCTACATCCAATTATACTTTAAGCACTCTAATAGACAATCGGTTCCTCAAATGACATTTCTCTTTGTATAAATTACCGATTTGGTTGTTTGTATGATCTATTAGATTGTTTAACTCTCATTACCCAACCTAATTATTTTACTATCGATTCACTCTCTCTATTTATTACTGAAGCATGCAAATACAACAACAATTACAATACCCAATACATTAACATCAAAAGCAATCAAATTAACATTAATTCAAGAACAAATCCCTAAAAGATTTTAGAACATCCTTAAACCCAAATTCATCATCATCATATCCATCTTATACATCAAATGAAAGAAATAATAAGATGAAATGAAGAAGTTCACTTAGAGTGGACTAGGAGTGGCAGCAATAGCTCCTTCCTCCTCTCTCCTCTACTCTCTCTTCCTTGATTCTTTCCAAATGTAGCAAATGGAGGCTCTCCTTTAGGTTTTCTTTTTTTACTTTTATATTCTTTTCCAATTAGGGTAAAAATTAGGCTTTAACTGGGCCCAAATTTCTGAAATAACCCTCAAAAAGTTGAGTTCAAAATTAGTCTCCGATTCTGTTATCACACCTATCACAATCGTGACATTTAAAATTGGGCTTCTGTCATGATTGTGGTCAATGAGTCTTGATTGTGACCCACATTGGTTGGTTTCTGTCACGAACATGGCCAATAAGTCATGATTGCAACCTGGTCCTATTTTGCTTCTATCACGATTATGACAAGAATGTCATGATCGTGACTCTAGCTAGGTAGTTTATGTGACAATTGTGATTGGCAGGTCATGATCATGGCCTTGACTCCTCCTTTGAGCTTACTCCAAATCTTCTCCAATCTTCTTTACCTATTCTCAAATACTAACAAACTCATCAAAACACCTTAAATAAACAAAATTAAAGCCTGATAACGTGTTCTAAACCACATAACATTCAAAAACATAAACATATAATCAAAATGACACAATTCTAAACCTAAACATGCACAAATGTTTTAATTAACAACTAAAAGCATATTAAATTACCCACCAAAACATAATGCAAACTACAATTATAAATAAATCCATAATCTTATGGAATTTTGTTATGAAGGTATTTACCAGAGAGTTTCATTTCCTACAGATAACTAAAAAATTTAAAACTCATCACATCGATCTACTTAATTTCTATTTAGATTTAAACAATTTGAAATTTTCCAAAATTTAAATCAATATTTCATTTAATACTTATGACTATATCATATAAAGCCATTATTACTTCTAATGAAATATAAGAATGATCCTTTTATGAATTGTTATGCCATTCAATACATTATATGTATAAATTTAATAATTCAATACCATCATCATCCTTTCACCAAAGGTTGATTATACTTTAATTGAACAAGTTCTATACATTCAAAATCAAAAGGATACATATACCCTAATATTTAACTTTATAATTATCATTTTATTGAATTTTACCAATATGGCATAAAAGGACAGCCTCACTATCCAACTTTGTATTCTTGCTACTTATTGTAAGCATAAGTCTCTTTTGTTCCAATAAATAAAAACTATTTGTATAAACTTGGATCAATTACTTTTGCTTAATAAATATATTTCTTATCAAGTCTTAAACACTGTAGTAAGGTTGAATCTAAATTAAGTATCAAATACTTATAAACATGAATTAGAAATATAAATGATCTATATCGTATCATGTATAGGTAAGAAAAGTCAGATAATCAATTTTCTTCTTTTGATAACTATTATTATACTATAGCAAAGCCTTTAATTGTAATTCATATTTATGTTTTTAATAGGCTGAATTTAATGAAATAACTCCATCAAATTACTATACTTTTAGCTCCTCTCCATGCAACAATTTGCATTTTTCTATCATGATGTTGACATATATCTTACAGGTCATCAAAGTTTATGATACATTAGTCAACTTAAAATGTCATTACATTTTGTCATCTATATGATTTTGACATATCTCCAAAACTTTAATACCATCCTTAATAGTAATTAATAGCAATATTTTATAATGGACATGCAACTTTTCTATCAGACTTTGATAACTCTTCTCAAACTTATCCTATGTCTAAGAAATTAACTTCACTAACTCAATATCAACTTCTATTATCCAATTTAGTTCTAAACTTATTATATCATATATGATTCAACTAAAAATCAAATCCACAAATCATTAACTTTGATTTTTTTCAAAGTCTTAGAAATCTACATCTAATATGGAACTTTGTTAATTGATTTAACTAAAACTTTCCAAGGTGAGTTATTGTATTTGGACATAACTATATAAGAAATAAATATTGCATCATATAATATTTCATACTGTATTTTTCTCCTTATACAAAATCACTCAATCTTAAATTTAGTTTAAAAGTATTCCTTAGAGAATCTTATACCTTATAGACAACCAAATATTTTAAATATCACTATATTAATCTAAAAAAAGTTCATTTTTAATTTTTACTTAGATTTAAATACTTTAAAATTTTAAATCAATATTTCATTTAACACTTATGACTTATCATATGAAGTCATTAGTAAATATAGTGAAATACAAGTATCCTTCATTTAATAAATTGTTATTACGGACATCACATATATAAATTGAATAATTCAATACCATCATCTTCTTTTTATCAAAGATTGAATTGGTTATTCTTCAACCTTACAAGTTTCACACAATTCATAATTAAAAGGATATGTATATCCTTATATGCAACTTTATAATTCTTATTGTATTGATTTAACTAACATGGTACAAAATAATAGTTTTAGTTATCTAACTTTATACTCTTTCTTCTATGTTAGGCATAAGTCTTCCTTGATCTAACACATTGAAACTATTCGTATAAAATTGGATTAACTACTTCTAATCTAAAATGTGTTTCTTATTATTCCTTAAACATTTTAGTAATATTGAATCTAAATTTATCATCAAATATTTTATGAATTATTCATATATATGATAATTTTGAGAAACATAGGTTTTATGGACTCAATGAAAGTTTTCTATGGCAAGTAAAATGGTTTTAAAAGTTTTTTCTTATCTTTTTATTATAAACTGTTACCCACGAGCTTTCAAGCTCACCCCCTCCTGTCCCCACCTCCAGGTGATGAGCAAAAGATGGAGTGAAAAAGAGTCAAGGCAGCACTCCAAATTTGTTTATGATGTATTTTGAATTAGTTTTGGAAAACACAAGGCTTTAGTCACATTTCAAGAATTTGTAATTCATGTAACTTTTGTATTTTGAGATTTCAGATTATGTTGTGTGTGGCTTGAAAGGCCATTATAGCTTTGTAAAACCCTTTGTTTTGAGGGTATTGAAATGTGAATAATGAAAATCAGTTGTATGTAATGTATTAAAGAGTATGATGAAGTAAAGATATGAGAGTCTTATGATATCCGCAAGAGTTTGACTTCGCATTCAGAAATAGGATCCAACATTAAAGTAATATGTTAGATTTGATGTTTGAATGTTGTGGGCACGTCACCCTTAGGGAATGATGCCTCATAAGGGTTTATGGAAATAACCCTATGGATTTACGCTCACGCTTCATGATTTCGCAAGAGTTGGATTCCAGCAATGTTGCCCAATATTTGTGGTATCAGAGCCCAGTATTAGGATCTTACATGGGCATTTTTTTGAAATATGTGTCAAGTAGAATAGTGAGAAGGAAAATGATATGTCAGAATGTGGGAAAAAGGAAAGTTTGTGGATATTTTTAGAAATAAGAAATGTGGCGTAGTCCGATATGTTAAACATAGATTCAGTATTTGTGATTATGTTAGGAATTATGGTGACGGAACTTTTATTATGAATACGTACTTGAATTGATAAGGTTGTGAAAATATTTCCATGACATGACTGAAGAAGAAATAGAGACAGGGTGAAAATGACAAGATTTAAGGTTACAAGCAAAGTGGAATTGAAGGGTTGAACTCGGAATATATGATCAAGTATAAGATTGTATTAGTGAATTTGAGATGTAAATTTCCAGATGGCAATATATTTATGCTCCTAAATTGATTGAGAATGTATGTATGGAATTCTAAAGGTTATGTCGACTAGCTATTGTGTGTACATATTTGATAATGTAGTTTAATTGGTGAATAATATGATTGAGTACATATGAGACCTATATGTGGATATGGATAGGAGATAATCAATGATCTCTATAGTTAAAGACCATGAGATGAATCAGAGTAACATGATGGAAGTTTGATATAGGTGATTATGCTAAAAAGGTAACAACTATGGAGAAGAACATTTAAGAAAATTGAGTTAATTGGGATATTGAAAATAGATTTGAAGTTTGGGTTCGAAAAGGAAGAATGATGCATTATGGTTGAAATAAGTACATAGCCATAAAGATAATTGAACAAAGAGACTATTAAAGGGGCATAAATAACAATGTATGATATTCATCCTAGTGGGAATATGCTAAGACGACGTTTGATGGCGAAGGAGGTAGAAGCAAAGGATGAAATGTTTATAATAGTATCACCTCCCCAAAGTGTGCTTAGATTAAGTGCAAAATGTCAAATATGTAAAGAGAAATCAATATGATCTGATATTAGTGTTATCGACATAAGAAGCAGGAAAAGTGTGAGTAATCTGAAACCTTATAAGGAACTCGTTTGAAAAATGAATGATTAAATGAGTGATGACAGACCGAGTGAGTCTTTTGATTAAAATCATTTAAAAGAAATTATTCAATTGAAGAAGTTACTAGGGAGACTGAGGAAAACATAAGACAATGTTACCTCCATTGGGTTAACCACTCGGTAAGAATTTTGAGGACAAAATTCTTTAAAGGGGGGATTGTTGGACCCTAAACATTTCATAGAAGTTAGAACTATTTGAACGAGAAATTTTAGAGATTAGTCATGAGTAAAGAACAAATTAACGAAAATTTTTGAACCAAGAATTTGATAGGCAAGGGTAAAGTAGCAAATGAGAAATGTGGATAGATTCATGTCTTGCTTTGGTGTTTTTTGTGGATAAGAGACTTTGAAATGGGATGAATTAAGGTGAAAGTTAGAAGTAGAATGAAAGTAAAAATAAAGTTGAATTTGTGTAGTAAGTTGATGAAGAATATGTATATATGTGTATGTTCTGTTATTAGTATTTATGATTAATCATGGATTATAAATTTCTTTATAGATGATATTGATTTGAAATAAAGTTGATAAACAGGAGTAAATGAAGTAGAAAAGGTGATCTTAGTATGATTTGTGGTAAGGAAAGATTGTGAAACAAAATGTTTATGGAGTATGTTCAGTCTTTTAGCCACAAATTTTTCTCTAGTTATGTAAACGAGATGATTCTTAATTTGGATTAAACTAGAAACATATGGCTACGTTTCTTATGAAGACATCAAATTTAAATTCTGTCTTTAATAATCTCAAAATTTGTCATGAAGTTGAGAATTGGGTGCAATACATTGGATGAATGTAAATTTGTGTTCTCAATTCAAGGGAAATTTTAGATTGTTATAGGTTATATTAAAGAAAGTTGTCTTCTCAAAAGCTGTAGGTCTTTCTTTTATCTTTCCAACGGTATATAGTATGGAATTTTTGGATTTCTAGGCTGAAAGTTATGGTCCTTATAATGGAAGATGTATCTTCTATCTTTCCACTTTTTTATGTTTTGCTTCTTCTACTTTTTGTTTCTTCTGTGTTTTGCTTCTTCTGTGATGACTTCATCTTCTTCTGTGTTTCTTCTGTGATGACGTCATCTTCTTCTGTGTTTTGCTTATTCTGTGATGACGTCATCTTCTTATGTGTTTCTTTATGATGACATCATCTTCTTCTGTGTTTTGCTTCTTCTGTGATGATGTCATCTTTTTCTGTGTTTTGCTTCTTCTGCCTTTTTGTTTCTTTTGTGATGACGTCATCTTCTTCTATGTTTTGCTTCTTCTATTTTATTCACCTGGTCTATCTTCTATTCCATTTTCTATCCTTCTAACGATAGAATCTATCTTCAAGGTCTTCATGAAAATTGTATATCTTGAAGTTCTCTTTCTAACCATATAAAGAACACCTTAATCCGATATATGTAAGGAAAGTTATAGCAATTTTTTCACTTATTCTGTCTTTTTCAATTAATCTACTTTTTGTCTATACCTATTTTCTATTCCATTTTTGACCCTTTAAAAGATAGAATCTGTCTTTGAGTCCTCTTGAAAGTTGTATATCTTGAAGTTCTCTTTCTAACCATATAAATAACACCTTAATCTGATATCTTTAGGGAAAGTTATAGCAATTTTTTCACTTCTTCTGTCTTTGTCCATTCTTCTGCTTTTTCATTTGACTTCATCTATACCTCTCTTCTATTTCATTTTTGACCCTTTAGAAGATATAATTTGTCTTCGAGGTCTTGTTAAAAGTTGTAGATCGTGAAGTCCTCTTTCGAACCATATAAAGAACACCTTAATCCGATATTTGTAGGGAAAGTTATAGTAATTTTTCCACTTCTTCTGTCTTTTTTCATTAGTCTGCTTTTCGTCTGTACCTATCTTCTGTTCCATTTTTGACCCTTTATAAGATAGAATATATCTTTGAGGTCTTCTTGATAGTTGTAGATCTTGAAGTCTTCTTTCCAACCATATAAATTCAACCCTAATCCAATATTTTTAGGGAAAGTTATAGTAATTTTACCACTTCTTCTATCTTTTTCCATTCTTCTACTTTTCCATTTGACATCATCTATACCTATCTTCTGTTCCACTTTTGACCATTAAGAAGATAGAATCTATCTTTAAGGTCTTCATAAAAGTTGTATATATTCAAGTCCTCTTTCTAACCATATAAAAAAACCTTAATCCGATATCTTTAGTTAAAGTTATAGCAATTGTCCCACTTCTTCTGTCTTTTTCCATTCTTCTGCTTTTTCATTTGACTTCATCTATACCTATCTTTTGTTTCATTTTTGACCCTTCAAAAGATAGAATCTATCTTTGAGGTCTTCTTTTAAGTTGTATATCTTGAATTTTTCTTTTGAACCATCTAAAGAAAACCTTAATCTGATATCTGTAGGAAAAGTTATAGCAATTTTTCCACTTCTTTTGTCTTTTTCCATTCATTTTTTTTCCTTTGGCTTCGTCTAATCCTATTGTCTGATCTATTTTGGCCCTTCAGATGATAAAATCTGACCTCAAGGTCTTCTTCAAAGTTGTATATCTCAAAGTCCTCTTTGAAATCATCATAATATGATCTTAATCCAATATCTCTAGTGAAAGTTATGCCATTTTTCCCGAGATAAGTTCAATATGATTAAGGACCAAACCTTGATTGATTCTTT
>JANSVI020001673.1:22458-33763 GCA_025434765.2 Erythroxylum kapplerianum | reverse complement strand
CACAGTCTCAGTATACTTAATAACAATCTCAACACATTCGTTTCACATTTATAACACTCGTTATTTTTCCTAAAGTCTATGCACATTCGCCATCCCATTTTGCACTTTCATTGGCACGAGCTCATCATTATGATTTCTTATTATTGTCACCATAGTTTTCTTTGGCATAATATGAACCGGACTTACCTACTTACTATTTGAGATAAGATAGATTATACTTGCAGCCAAAAGTCTTAGAATTTCTTTCATTACTACATCTTTCATTGTTGGATTGAGTCTTCTTTAGGGTTCTCTTATTAGCTTAGCATTATCTTCCAAAAGAATCCTATGAATGCAAATTGTTGGATTTATGTCTTTTATATCAATTAAGGTCCAATATTGTAGTTTTGTAAATAAAAAGAAGAAGAAAAAAAGTGTTTGCTTCATGCTTAGTTTATATTGCGGTTGATAATTTATAAGAAGAGAAAGAAGAAGAAAAGATTGTAATATTATAATACTTCTTTGACTGTCTATGGTAGTTTGTTCTTTTTAGATGTAGGAGCACTCTTCACTGAAGGTAAATGCTAACAACATCTAGATAAACTTCTACTTTGGTTCCTTCTCTCTCTTCCTTCTTTTTCTTCTCATCTTTGTCATCTAAACTACAAACTTTTCTTCCTCTTTCTCCTCAGTTTTCTTCGAATTCTAACTCCTTGTCACTTCTCAAAGTTGTGGCATCCATTTGCTCCCTTGACCTTAGCTTAGTGTTGTTAGGTAAAGAACCTTATTGCTCTTCAAAGATTATCTTAGTAAGTTGTTCAATCTAAATATCCAAGTTATGAATGGAGGCTTCAACCCTTTAGAAGTGAGCCTCAGTTGTAGTAATGACTTTCATCATAAGCTTCTTAAGACTTGGCTCTCTTTCTTAAAACCATTGTTGATGAAATCTAGATGGAACTTGATTCTTTCAAGTAAATTTGTGATTATCTCTCTATCTTGGATTATAATTATCATTATATGGGAAGTTTTGTTGCCATTTCCTTATAAAATTTAGTTGCTCATTAAATTTTCAAACATTCTCCTACCATTTCCTTATAAAATCTAGTTGCTCATTAAATTTTCAAACATTCTAAGGCACCTAACATTCATGATTAGGGTGGCCAACACCATAAATTTCATAATGCATCACCAGTATTGGTTGATCTTCCAAATACGTATTATTAAGACTCTTGCTTTAAACATATAATCTTGCTATAAGTGATGTGATCGGTGAATCACCTATAGAATATTATCATTCTCATCCTTTCATTGTGTTTGGTATCAATAATAATAAATACCTAATTCTTAAAATTTGGCTACAAACATAATATTTAGAACAAAAGTTCTAAAAATAAAGAAATATAAAAAGAAACAAAAATATCTAGATTAATAAAATTAAAAAGTAAAAGAAAATAAAAGTAGTTGGATTAATAAAAATAAATCTTTCCTAACATTATAGTACTTAACAATAGTGTTAAAAAATTAATATGAAAATAACTATTGAATCATAAATAAACACTAAAAGAAATCACTAAGGCATGTGCTACTATCATTTTCTATAGTATAGTTTAGGTGAGTTGAATGTTTATCCTATAAAAACTATAACTACTAGTAATAATTATCTTTTTATTATCTAATTTAACAAAATGAATGATTGAAATTAAAAAAAATGAATAAATAAGCTAAAATAAAAATGAGAATTAACCAAATCAAAATGATGAGCAAGAATAAAGCAACTAGTAGATAAATAAGATTTAGATAAGAATTCTCTTTAAACATATCCTATATTTTGAATTTATCCTAACTTAATGATTAAACCTAGATCTTTGGATCGATAAGACTCTCAATTTTATCATTGTATTCTCTTTATCAATATAACTTAATTCTTAAGTTAATTAACATAAGTCTCTTTTTTATAAAACCCCTAAAAATGTATTATTTTGTTTTGTGAATTAATATGCTAAGTTTGATCATAACCTAGAAGATTTATATGGCCCTATCTCTAGGGCCCCATATAACTCTCATTATCCATGTAGCGATCTATTCATACATATTATCTCTCCATCCCACTATACGAAATCTAAAGTTAAATCAAAATGCTAGCATATTTTTATTCAACTTAATATAATCATAAATAATTCTAATAAACACTAAATTCTTGCATTAAAATTAAATTCACATCCCAATTAGTCCATAAAAAAGATAAAGAAAACCAATAAAGAAAACAAGATAAAAGAATGAGCGCTTATAGATCTTTAATCTTGATATTTCTTAATTAAGTAATCATTGATTTGAATCCCCTCTTTCCTCCAAAGTTGCTTTCTTCTTCTCTCAAGATGCTGAAAATCAGTTCTTTGGTCCACCTATAAGACTCTCTCCTTCTCTTTCTCTTTTTATCACGAAACCTTAAAAATTTTGTCAAATATGGGTTGAACACAAGACTATTTAGATCTCTGTGTTGTTTTACACCCCTTTTATATTTTTTTTGTAACATTCACCACTAACATAGGTTTACAACATGGTAACGTCTTTACCTCATGTTAGGTTCCTACTTAATCTATCTCATATTTGAAACTTCTTACTTGAAATATATGTTTAAATTTAGGGAACACAATATAAGATAGGTGTTTTGTTAAGGAACATTGCACCTGTGTTCTTTATGTAAGCAAATCATCAAAGAAGCATAATGCACTAGTTCGCAACATAAGGTTGAACACAGTTATATATTTCTATCTTGTTCTAAATATGGGATCATATTCAACTCGTATTCATCTAAAATCATCTAAAAATTCTCCAAATTGACTTTAACTTCACCAAATTTATTCCTTTTTCATTGGAGAGCTTAAAAATGTCTAAACAAAATATAAACTAACATAAGTACCATATCTTATGAAAAACATCAAAATATAAGAATAATGCTCTATAAATTAATGTTAAAACATAATGTAACTAGTATTTATCAAATTTTCACAAGATTCCTCTTGAGTATTATTCTACTTTTGGTCTTAGTTATCTAACTAGCTCCATTTGCAACCTAATTTGCTTCAGCTAGCATACAATTAGCTTGAGGAGAGTAAGCCATGCTAAAGTTTTCATGTAAGTAGAGAAAGAAAGAGTTTTACTTGAAACTTTAATTATTCAAATACTAGATGAAAATAAGGGCTTAATAAGCTTTGAAATATCTTAACTTAGCCCTAGAAACTAAATCAAAACACTCGCTACGATTTGGAAGCATATAGGAAAGAAACTCAATTTAAAAGTCAAACTAAGCTAAAGAAAGTGTTGGAATCTAAAATTGAAGGAGTGAATGTAACCAGTTTCCCCACCCAGGATATAATACCTAATTCTTAACCAGTTTAGGAATCTATACTCCTAAGATAATCTTAAGGAACCCTAAGAATGCTAAGCATACATGTTCAACTTGGAAGAAGCTGAAGCTCTTTATATTATTACTATAACTAAGCTACCAGAAGTGCATGTGGCTATCCCCATTGGTAACTTTGAAATCAATCAAAACTAGATTATTAATAGCAAGGATGAAGAAAGTATAAAGTAGAACAAAGACCTCCCTATGGCATATGGATTAGAGACAATATATCAATGGAAATAGTTTACACTATTATCGAGGAAAAAACCTAGTAGGATATCCAGGGGAAAGGTTCCCTAGGCCTAACCATCGTAATGATTATAGCTTGGAATGTTAGGGGCTTAAATTAAAACAAGATAAAAACAAATCATTTAAGATTTTTTGTGAAATAAGAAATCAACTTTAGTTGGCCCTTTGAGAACTAGAATAAAAGTTGACATATGATGCAAGGACCTATGGTTTTTTGGAAAAGATTAGGTAACTATATCTAATCATTCAGCCCAATAAAATGAGAAAAGTATAGTGATCTATGATCTTGGTGTTATCAAAGTACTTCATGTTCGAAGTTATGATCAATTTATCAACTTGAGGATTAATATTGCTTCCATCTTAGGAGACATCAACATTATATTCATTTATATAGCTAACATAGCTTTTTAAAGACATTAATTGTGAGGGGATATAAAACTAATTTCAATATCTTCGTAAATTCCTTGGCTTATCATATGGTACTTTAATTGAGCTCTTTATAGATATCAATATGAAGGCTCAATTCAGTTACTCAAATATTATAGTTATGGATTCATAAATTGTTTAAGTTTCTCTAGTTTGATAATACTTAAAATATAATGGGAATTACTTTACTTGATTAAACAAGTAATAAGAATAATGATCAATTAGAAAGAAGCTTAATAGAGGCCTTATCAACAGCTTTTGGATGGCCAAATTCCCTAGTAACTTTGACTTTTTAAATTCTTCCCTATATATGATTATAGTTAATAAAAATTCTACCTCATATCAAAAGAGGAGTGTGAAAGTACCTTTCAATTTTTTTAATCATTTGATCAACATATAACGATACAAGGAAGCAATTAGGAAGGGGTAGCATTTCAAACTGAGGGATATAAGGCTTTTAAGTGTTAATTTGCAACAAATTAGAGAAGGCTCAATATGTTTCTTAAAAAGCACTTTAGCAAGGATATGATTTTCACCATCTTTAAAGAAATAAGTGAACTACTATTAGCTCAAGAAGAGCTTTACACCAACCCTGATAGAAACGATGCCAAATTGAAAGATATAGTTGCAGTTAACAAATACCCTCAAATGCCTAAAGCTCATAATTCTCTCTGAAAAAGAAAAATTAATAGTTAAAAAGCTTCAAAAAGGGGATAGGAATTTATCTTATTTCTTTAATATGATCTAAGAAAGAAGAAACATTAAAAAAAGATTCTTAGTATACCTAAATAGAAGTCTTATGCTAGGAAAAATAGAAAATGAAAGTTTAACTTTCAATTACTTCAACAATTTGTTAGGGGCTAAAGCTAACTTTACTTTCTTTATGCAAGTCTTAAAGCTCTTACGTTTCCTTAATCCTTACATAGGAACAAATAGATTCTCTCAGCGTACTCATTTTATCCATTAAGGAAAAAAACGTTGTGTTGATTATGCACCCTACCAAAGCACCAAGACCCAATGGCTTCAATGCACTTTCTTTCAAAATCTTGGAATATTATAACACTCTCTATAAGATCATCTCTAATATATTAACTACTGAATTGAAAGATATATTAAAAGACATCATCAATCCCGCTTAAAGGGCCTCCATTAATAAAAGATGCATTGGTGATAATATACTAATGGCATATGATATTTTAATTTCATATTATAAGAAAAAAATCCATCAAAATCTACTAAATTGAAATAGACTTCTACAAGGCTTTTAATTCCATCAACTAGATATCTTGAACACTTTTGAGGCTTTTGAATTTCCAAGTAAGTTCATCATATGGCTAGATCAGTGCATCTATACTCTTATATATAGGTCAATGGTGAACCTACTTTGTATTTAAAGGAGCCAA
The DNA here is from genome assembly GCA_025434765.2 of Erythroxylum kapplerianum. Taxonomy (NCBI): domain Eukaryota; kingdom Viridiplantae; phylum Streptophyta; class Magnoliopsida; order Malpighiales; family Erythroxylaceae; genus Erythroxylum; species Erythroxylum kapplerianum. The sequence continues at coordinate 28,300 of JANSVI020001673.1, read as the reverse complement.
GGAAATTAGGCAAAATCATCCTTTATCACCTTATATGTTCACTTTTTTTCATTAAGTTCTTAACTACACTCATCACTTTTAATAGTAGTCAAGGTATGCCTTTTGAATTTAACCATAAATGTAAGGATCAAAGGGCCATCAACTTATCTTTTGCTAGTGACTTGATCTTACTTTGTAGTGCTAATTAATAATCAATTAGAACTATTATAGACTCCCTCAGTCAATTCTCAACTTTTTCAAGTCTTAAAGTTAATAACTCTAAAAGTCAAATGTTTATATATGCTACTCTAGATGATTTAGCTAAACAATTTTCCAACATTTTAGGCCTTAAGATTCAAGTTTGACTATTTAAATACTTAGGGATTCCCATCATAATTACAAAACTCATATATATAAATTTCATACATTTATTCAACTTTATACATAAAAGAATTGAGAGTTATAAAAATAGTGCTCTTTCTTATTCTAAGAGACTGCAACTAGTATCTTCGGCGCTAAAAAATCTTCATATACGTATTGGAGTTCTCATTTATCCCTACCTTAGAATTTGATCAAAGCCATTGAGAGGATCCTTATGAACTTTTTCTAGTTTGGTGAAATAAGTAATCATCGAATAGCCAAAGAGAGTTAGTAAAAATGGTGTCTTCCTAAGGATCAAAGTGTTTGGTATCAAATCTATAAAAGACACCAATAAAGTTCTAATTACAAAAAGAATTTAGAGACCTTTTGATAATTAAGAATTTCTATGGATTAAATGGATGCTTTCTAAAGCTGAGAACTTTATTCTTTAAGGAATAAAAATATAGATTGGGAATAAGGAAAAGTCTAGCTTTTAATTTAATAATTAGAGTAGCTTTGGTCCCTTTTATTTAGTTCCTAAATTTTATATGTTTCATAGATCAATTCTCAGTCAAGCCGGGGTTAAAAAATCATTATCGAGGGAGTGTGGCATTGTGAACATAGGGGATTCTCAACAATCATGACTTCAATCCTATATTATAATCTTAATCCAAATAGGGAGGATATAATCATTTGGATGCGACATAAATCTAAATGCTTCGCCAGAAACTCTTGCATATCTCTTTTTAATGAACTTAAGCAAGTTTTCCCTAGAGAAAATTGTTTGTTTTATTAAAAGTTTACCAAAAGTATCATTTATTCTCTAGCTAGAAATCAAAAGGAGACGTAAATCTATAAATAAAATCAATTAGGAGAACAATGGTAATGAGCTATATATGTTTTTTCAAAATTAGGCTTGAAAGCTTAAATCACATCCTCTTCTAATGTAGTTACACTAGTTTCATCTAGAACCATTTTCCAAGCTTATATAGATTATAGGGGTAAGGCTGCGTACTATCATACCTCCTCAGACCCTGCTTCACTGCGGGATGATGATGATGATGATGATATAGATTATAGTGTTAAGCTGATAGTTGATCTTAAGTGATAAGTTAGTTATCTAAGGTTAAACTTCAAAATGAAAATGATATAACCATTTTCATTTTAGGAACTATTTTTGTAGAGTTCCTCTTGTTCTTAGGTTAGGTTACCTTTCTGGCTTTGGGAGGGGATGGCCTTCAAGGCAATCCCATGGTTTATACATAAACCCTTTTTGATTAATTTAAATTTTTTATTTACCAAAAAAATGATACAACCATTTTTAAACCTAGTTTAAGCTACTGTATTTATAGCATTTAGAGAGAAAGGAACATTAAAACATTCCAACATACAAAATATGATACCCATTTAATTTTCATGTTCTTATTCAACTAGACAAAAGAGGTTATAATTATAAAGAGAATACATTTGGATTGAAGTGATGTCTAAAAACAAGTTTGACTTTGCCTTTAATCCTTAAGGTTAAAGATAATAAGTTCCATTCAATATAGAATATGCTTCGCACTTCTTAAGTTTTAGGTTTTGCCTGAAGTCTTTGGTGATCTCTTAAAGTTCATCTTAATCGTTTTACCTTAAAACCTTTTTAATCATTGTAAAGCTCTTGCTTACAAGTTAATTTGCTTTATCTTGTAAGTTGTTGTTGCATTATTATCATATTTTGGACTAGTGTTATCAGTCACTAGCTTTTGTTTATGATCAAACTTTGGTATTTTACCCTTTTTCGTAAGCTTTTAATATAATTTTTTCAAATTTCAAAAAAAATAATTAAGGTTTAACTCTAAAGAAGTTTAGATAAAGTTTTTAAAGCCATAATTGAGTGAATTTTCATAAAATTAACTTGAAAAAGAGATAAATGTTGTTTTATTTTTTTATATGGTTAATATTTTGTTTTATATGGTATGGATTACACTTTTTAAGTTATTTTTATTTTGAATTCTCAAATAACGGTTACGATAATGTTCTACAACATTGTAATGTGATAATGAACAAGTGCATCAATAAGCTTTTGTATTATCTACAGATAAGTTTGTCACAAATTTATAACCATGCCATAATTGTTTAAATTCCAATAAGAATAAAGCCACCATAATGACTTTTCAAGTTGTTATTTGGACTCTATTGTTTATATATTGGGGGATGTCTTTGATTTTATATTTGCTTATTTTGACCACAATTGTTGACTTTGTATGAGATTTTAAGATGTATGTAAAGGCATCTATGAGATAGTCATTATTTAAGGTATCTATTCATCCATAGGTAGTAGAATCACAAGAGTTGATGATTTGTACTCTGACAATTTTTTTATGGAGACCTTGTCCTTATGTATTATGTAGTCTATCTATAGGTGTTTCTTTATTTATTTGATAATATTCTCATTACAATACTTATAGATTTTAGTATCATTATTATCCTAGATTTGTGCTAATAATATACATTATCTAGTTTACAATCACCTTTTCTATAAATAACAATAATATTGCTATTGAAACTCTAACTGGTTTCAATTTTAAGAAAAATTTAAAAGTTAAATTAATTCTTTAAAAATTCTTAATAAAATTTACTCTTTTGAAAATAACTTTTAAATACTTAGAAAATATTTTTTAGATTTATTAGAAATTTCTACAAGCACCTCAATCAACACGTCAAACATCGACTAGCGCTTACATTAAATGCACTAGGGGTAAAGACACCTCTTGGGTGCATGTAATTGTTCTTCTGGAGCTAGGGTTTGTGTCTTCTCTGTGCTATTGCCATCTTCTAGTTTCTCCAACCGTCACCATTTTCTTCTAATATCGGTCTTCTCCATCGACAGTAACATCTCGCTTCTCTGGGCATGTTCTTCTCCCTCGCAATGGCGAGCCACTATCATGTAGCTTCACCTGTGGTGATTACAAATGGGATCATCATCTGTTTTCACAAAACATAGACTTCAAATTTTCCAGAAATTGAAATCTTTTTTTCTAAAAAAACAAACTGCAACGAGCAAATTTAATTTTCAGTCATTAAAACTCAAATTAATAACAATTAAGCAATTAATTCAAGATAATTAATTAAAAGATGTTATCATATCACTGTTGAAAAATAAACTGTAATTGAATCATAAATGTACCAAAAAAACTTTTAAAATTTATCTTTGAATCACTTTAATTTAATAATTTGAAAAACATAAATTACTAATAAAAGGATTGAAACATATTTGCTTTAAAATACAACAAAAAAAATTATTCTTGTCAACAACAAGTTTTTCAAATGTCCAACCTTATTTGGAGAATGTAGAAAAAAACACCTATATGTTATATAGGAAAACAACTGAAGTATTAACTTCTTCATGTCTTTTCTTATTTATAGAAAACAAAATTAAGGTTTATTTCTAATTAAAATTTAATTATTAGTTATAATTAAAGTCTAACTTAATTATAATTATAATTTAATCTTATAAAATTAAATATTTAGTAGTTGATCCTTGAATTTTTCTCAAAATTCAAAATTAAGTACAGTTTATTAATTTTTCTTTTTAATTGATGTATGTGTATGACTCATTAGGTTCCTAATATACTGACAATAGTTATCAATTGTAATTATAATTCATAATTGGAAAAAGATCAATTAAAACTCTACGGTTATTAATTATAATTATAATTCATAATAAGAACTAGATAAATTAAAACTCTTTTAATTTATCTTTAATTCTATCATTAAATAGTTTATAATCATAAATCAAGGTTTGACTTCTAACAATATATTATGACCATCAAAATATTAAGAATGCCAAAGTAGCTTGACTTAATCTATTGATACATGATTATAATATATACTTTAAATCTTTCATCATATGATTTTCAATTAAATATAGAATATAAAATTAGTATAATTCTATTTAATCTAATCATATTTATTCATGCTAACTTGTTGATTTGTAATTGATATTTGAAAACATCATTTTCAAATATAAAATCGCTTTACCTAAAGAATTTCTTAAATCAATACTAATCAATAACAGTAGAACATTCTCTTTAATTATTTTAGAATGATGAATCATTTGTTGACTTACTTATCAATCTTCAAATAGTTCATAATATATCCAAGTACTATCCACTGAACCACTCTAATTAGAATATGTAATAAGTTGTCTCAAAACATACTAATTCATATATGAGATATCTTGGTAATCTTAAATCTTTAGATCAATTATAATAATAAAGAGAAAACTTATATACATATAAGTAATGTTCTATTCAGAATTTTCATAATTGGCGAGTGTAATAAACTTGTTCTTTAATAACATACACGTTTATTTAGGCATCTTCATACTCTAATCTTTAAGATGGATTACTTCTTTAAAAGAAATAAATATAATGTGTCTTAGTCTTTCCACTCTATTAATGTCTAATCTTAATAGAATGATGACTAGAAATTATTTAGGAACAACTAGAAATTATTTAGGATTAATTTATAAATATAATATGAATCTTATCATTATGATCTTATCATAATTTTACTTAGAAAATATATTAATCTTATAGACTTTGTCTACAAAATGTATAACTAATTGGTTGTATGACATAAGTCGACAACTAATTCATCTTTTAAAAAATGTATATTTAAATCCTAAAGAATTACAAGAATTTATCATTTATTTTTGGTGAATATAATAATGAACGATTACATACCTCTAAAAGAATATCAAGTTTGTTTAAGTTCAACTTTCCAGATGAACAAGCCTTTGTAACATTTTATGGTAAAAGGAAAATTTTCACATCATTAATATAGAACATTGTCGCAGCAAAGTCTTCTTAGCAAAACTAACTCCATAAGAAAGCAACTAATGAATTGGATCTAAATAACTAACCTAAGAATAAGTTTTTACATCAATGTCAATAATAAGGTTGGATGTTGGGAGATAAACAACACAACTCTCTAAAAGATTGCTCAAATATCAACAAGAAGAAAGAACTACTCAAGTTGCGGCAGTAAAATAATATGAGAATAGGAAACTTTAAATGATGAAATAAACACCAAGACTTACATGAAAACCCCCTAGTGTAAAGGGAAAAACAATGGGACAAACTGAAAAACAAACCCATTAAACTCAATAAGATTTTATAAAAAAAGTTGATCTCTCATCTCTCAACAATAAGTTGTCCCAAAAAGTTTTAGGATTGAAACCAAAGTCAATGTTACAATCAATAATCACTTAAATCAATCTCTAAAACAATCAAACAAGGATGAGAATACAATACTCTTTATCCTTTCTTTATTTTTCTCATTTTTGGGTGTTGTGATCGCACTCCTTGCAAAAACCTATGTCTTTATCTCTTTTATATCACTAAATAAATTTTTCTACAAGTTGGACGGTCACTTACATGGTTGTATAAGTAACTTTGTATCTTTTAACACCACCTCATTCGCAAACATACACAGTTATAGAGAGTTACACAATCTT
>JANSVI020001665.1:397990-409998 GCA_025434765.2 Erythroxylum kapplerianum | reverse complement strand
ATAATAGAGTTATAGTTAATTGAATTTCCTTTGATCATTGAATTAAGAACAAACTAACAAATTATTAAACATTAATTTTCAAAGTTAATTATTACTGTATTACATTCAATATTGTTGCATGTTGGATGTCTTACAGTAATTACGTAGGATTCAAGATTCCACTATGCAGGGAGAAATCAATTTGTTACTCTCTCTTGACTACTTTTGTGGTATTGATCTTCATCTAGTCAAAACATACCTCCATTTGCATCCTATTAAATTTTATAATTGTCATTCTCAAAATGTCTTTTATGTGAGTTACATATACATGTTCTTTACAAATAAACATTTTAAAACATAACCTTAACATTAGTATGACAAATTTTAGTTTTTTATAGGAAAAACTTGTACTAGAAAGTTATCCCTTATTCAAGAAAATAACAAAAACTAGAAACTTTACTATAAAAGTTATAAGTTGGCCATAAAAGTTATAAGTTGCTTGCTTATGTATTCTTTTCAATGCATTGTAACATTGGATTCAGTTTGCAGGGGACTTTATTTGTTTTTACGAAGTATGTCACTTGTACATATTTTGGATGTCTTATAGTAATATGTATGTATGAATTGAACCTATCTATCTCGTCAATTAAATCCTTGATGAGAGGTTCAATTCTGATTATTTTTCTAATATCTCTAGAATAAAAGGTTCAATTATGAGTATTTTTTAACCTATTGGACCTAATGATAAGTTTATTTAATCATTAAATATGAACTTGATTAGTGTTTTTGTATATAGCTTAACATGTTTATGTTTATATGTAATTTTAGATGTGTGAATTATAAAAAGTTGATAACAGCTAAGTAATCTACTTTCTTTTAAGTTTAATCTATGGTGTTAATGATTTTGCTATATTCAAGTGAATATTCCTTTTGATTTGGCTATAATTATTTTCCCTTAATTGTGAACATGTGTATGATGGGCCAAGTTAGTGGTATAAGGTTATTTTATAGTGGAAAGTTAGTAGTAGAACCGGAGTTGGAATATGTTGACAAGCAAACAAGTGTTTTTAATAGAGTAGAGCTTGATTATGTTAGCTATAAACAAATATGTGAGATGGGAAAGGAGTTAGGATACCTTCAAGTGCATAAGGCCTATTACAGTCTACCTAATTTTCAATTTAGTGAGTCGTTAAGATTGATTGAATCAAATAAAAGTTGTCTAAGTCCCATTAACCTTATGAAAATCTATGAAATGATTGAAGCTTATGTAACTCATTTGTTAGACACCCCAATCCTTACACCTAAGATATTGCTTAAGATAGCAAAGGTAACGAGAGAAAGTTGTGGAGCTATTGAAGGAGTTAGTGAAGGAGTTGTTGAAGGAGTTGGTATAGGAGTGTTGATGAAATAGTTGATGAAGAAGCTAATATAGGACTTAGTGAAGGAGTTAGTGAAAGAGTTGATGAAGGATTTGGTGTAGGAGTGGGTGAAGGAGTTGATGTAGGATTTGGTGTAGGAGTGGGATGATCATGATAGAGACCAAGAAAAGGGTTTTATACAAGTTGACATCCTGATAATAACCAACCAGTTGAAATTGAATTGACTGATTATGGTAGGCTTATTGATAGTAATGAATATCCAAGAAAAGAGGAGCCAGGTGAACAATTACTAAGACCTAGTACTAGTCTTAGGCACAATCCATCTCATGCAGTAGCTTATAATAGATTAGAGATGGAGTTTGGATCAACTAAAGAATTTAGAGATTTTGTTGTAGATTACACAGTACAAACATGATATAATGTTAATTTTTAAAAAGGTGAAAGTTATAGGATCAAAGTTAGATATATCGAATGATGTCGATGGGAGTTATATGTTGGTTGTGACAAGAATGAACGGTACTTCAAAGTCAAGACATACAATCCTAAGCATAATTGTTTTACTACCAACAAACCAAAATTAGTTTTGGCTAAGTTCCTTATAAGAAATTTTAGGAAAGAATAATCGAGAAGGCTAAAATCTTGATGGTGAAGATGGTTGAAGAATTTAGAGAAAAACTTAATATATTTGTTAACTCTAGTATGTATACATCAACAAAGAGGAGATTGAGAAAAGAATGGGCAACTAATTATATGAATAAAATATGCCAAGCTACAAGGATACATACATGAGTTGAGGATTAGTACTCAGGATCAACGGTAGAGTTACAACTAGAAAGGGATGAAGAAACTTATTTGTTACAGGTATGCAAAATTATATTTATATATCATTGTCAACTATATTTATTCATACTTCTTTCTCTATTTTGTCTGGTTCAAATGATTGTATATTTGCTTTAATGTCATGAAAAGAGTATGGAGGCATTTGAGGCTAATTTTTGGTAGTAAAGGTTGCTTTCTAAAGTCAAAATTCCAAGGCCAATTATTAAGTGCAGTTGGTAGGGATGGTGATAGAGGGATGTATCCATTGGCTTGGGTCACTGCAGAGGTAGAAAGTACATATTAATGGACATGGATTATGAATTTACTAACTTTTGACTTGGAATTGGATAGTAGTGGAGGGCTTACAATTATATTTGATATACAAAAGGTATTGTATTCTTCATTTATTTATAGTTTATTTTTGTACAAATTTTATATCTACTTAATCTTTTCTATTATTATAGGGATTGATTAGGGTTATGGAAGAGATGTTACCATATGACACTCATAAGATGTATGTTATACACATATACTATAATTGGCATATTAATTGGAAAGGAAAGGATTTGTGGAAGTAGTTTTTGAATTGTGCATGATCAATTTATGTTGAAGATTACAATGAACAGCTGAAAAGACTAGATAAAATAAAACTTGGATGTGCATCATCATTGATTAAATATCTTAAAGAGAGGTGGGTAAGATGCTACCAATCTTTTGAATCAAAATGCCTGGTCATCAACAACGATATGAGTGAAACTTTTAATGGTTGAATCTTACTAGTATGAGATAGGTCAGTTATTAGCATGCTTGAAACCATTAGAATCATGGTGATGAAGAGGAATGTAGATAGGAGAGAATTTGTACATGGTTGGAAGTCTGATGTTGCACCAAGCATTATGAAGAAATTAGAGAAAAATAAGAAAGATGTAATGCAGTGGAGAATAATTTAGAATGGTGATGAAGCATATAAAGTATCTGAAGGTGACAACAAGCATATTGTAAGGATGTGTAGACACCAATCATGTAATTGTCAAACATAGGAGCTTTATGGATATCCTTGTAAGCATATTATAAGTGATGTTCACCATTCAACTGATGAATGCATTTGTAAATTATTGCTACAAGAAGTACAAATTCCTCACATTGTATGACCATGTGTTGTAACTTATTAGAGGTGCAATTTTTTGGCCTACTGGTGATGCAGAATTAATAAATCCCTACCTAAAAGACTTATGCCAAGAAGACCTAAAACATCTAGAAGGAGAGGAGTAACTAAGCCTAATAAGTTAAAAAATCCAAACAAAGTGACTCGAAAGAATCAAGTACAAAATATCAAGAATGTTGCAATTCTAGCCACAATGCTAAAAAATGTAAAAATGAAGGTTCAACTCAACCTGGTCAGTAATCTCAGGTATCAAACATTCTTTGATTATCAAACCTTATTTTGATTACTATGTATTGCTTCATATATCTAATGATATTTATGACATTCTTTGATTATCAAACTAACAATAATATTTATGTCATATTTATTAGGTCATCTCTGAGGTCTCTTCATAAGTTTAACATATGTCGTACCGAGCCAACACAGCAATGTTGTGAGAATATGACCATTCATCACATTATTGATAACTTTCACAAATGAATATTGTTAATGACTTGTGTGTTTGTAGGTTGCTAGCTCTTTACATAGTAGTAAACGAAAGTATGAAGAAGTTGATCCGCATTCATTCAAGTTGTCTTTTGAACCAAGAGGTCTAAGGTTCAAAGGACAACCTAGCATCACTTTTTAACAATTTCAAACCTAAGCAATGAGGATGAAAGCATCAGTGAATCAACTAGTACATGAACAACCTTCTCAATCAAGTGCAAATAAGGGAAGTAATTATGGTTGATTCACAGACTATAAATTCATGTTGTATATGTGTTGTTGAAACTTTAGGTATTAGATCCAATCACTTTTAAATATAGATGGATAGATCTAATCACTTTTGTATATAGATGGATAGATGTTGTGGTGTAATTATTTACTTATATATTGCTCCAATTATTTACTGTGATATAATCGCTTTTGTATATACTTATTAATGATTTTTACAACTATTAATTAGGCATCATTAAGGCATCTTCATGAGTAACAAAACAATAAAGACAAAGCAAAATATATTACAACGTAGTTCAAGTGAGGATTTTTCATTCATCATAATTCAAGTTTTAAACAAAATACTATAATTTAGTTCCATTTACCCATAACAGTAATAATAGCAACAATTCAGCAAAAATTTCCCTGAAACGTGGGGTTTTAGGAGGTCCAGTAGTATGTAACCTTATTTTTAACTAGTAGAGAGGTTGTTTATGAATGACTCGTGTGAAAAAAGAATAATAAATAAATAAAATTAAAACAATAAAGTAAAGTAAAATAAATACTTAATAAATAAAATATGAAATAACTAATAGACGTAATAATAATAATAATAATAACAAGAAGAAGAAGAAGAAGAACATCAATAACAATAATACGGCTAAGTAGGAAAAAGCTTAGGCTAAATTCTTAGGAGGTAAGTACTATATATTTAAAATTTTAGGTTAAATATAAGAGGAAAATGTTAAAAGACCTATGAGAACAATAATGAGCTCTTTATGAGAAATCCTTTACCTGTATCATAGTACGCTAAAATTTTCTATTTCAGGCCATATCTTCGGTAAGTTCCAGTAGTATCATATCATTCTTTATCATCTCCCCCTAATTCTTCTTCGACCTTCCTTTTTTCTCTTACAGTCTCTAAGTACAATCTTCTCGCATCTTCTCACTAGAGTGAGTGTCTTCTCTTAATATGTCTAAACCACCTAAGCCTTGTCTCTCATATTTGTTTTTAATAATGTTAGCCATCTTTAATTTGTCCATTACCATTACATTCTTTATCTTTTTTTCTTCTGCTCTCCTAGCTTTCTCTTCAGGAGTTTCATTGCATCTTTTTCTTCTTCCACGACTAGACTTTTGTTGCAGTAATCCCAAGTCTTGCATATTATTTTCCAATGGTGTGAACACTTCCATTTGAGAATGATTATCCCTTGATGCATTTGTAATGTATTCAATGGGAGAACTGTTCATTTTTGCAGGTTGTTCTTGTGATTTATTCACCTCTACCTCCTCTTTGGGACTACTACTGTTTAGATCATTTAGCTTTGAAACTAAAATGCCAAAATCACTGCTTGTTTCTAACAAGTAATCTATCCAGTCTGTCGAATTATCACCCATAGGGTAACTTATACGTACCTGCACATAGCAGAAAAACTAGATAACAACATTTGCCCTTTAAACTGCCACTGATGATTCATTAATCAAAGTTTTATTTTTAACTTTTTCTTCGTTATGTTCAATAACATATATTTGCATCCCTTACCTCATGCACCTATTATGATTCGGATTCTGATGGAGAGGTTTTTCTACTCTCAGCCACTATATTCGTCATTTATTGTACCAAAACATTATCTAAATCCAAATCTTAGAATGAATAAGTGGCATTTATGAAAAACAACTTTCCCAACTTAAAACTCCGAACATTATAGTCCTCTTTCCTCATAGTTAAAAAAAAAAGGAAAAACAAATTATTAAGGTCCCTTGAGACATATTTCAAAGTATTGTGATTCACAAGGTAAATTAATTCGTGAGTATAACATTAACATTAGATGTATAACTAATACTCATCAAAGAGAGACACTGAAAATAACACTCTGGGAACATTATATTACTAAACAAGATATGCAGTCTTGAGCATGCAACATCATTGCTTGAACATAGTCTAGAATTCCACGGCAAAGGAAACAACAGAAAAGTTATGACTAGAAAAGTAGATGTAATAGCTTAAAGGATAAAATAACTACCTTTGTATGATTTAGATGTTTACGTCCCCCCACGTGTAAACAAAGTTTCTAGATCAAAATTTGACAATAGTGTTCAAATCAAAAAGAAAAGGCAACTGTCAAATTGAAGAAGAAGACTGTCAAACTGAAAAGGAGAATTTTGTCCGTATCGTCTTAATAGAAGGTTCTCCTAATTAATAAAAAATTGGATTTCATTAAAATGGGGAAATATTCAAACCTGTGAGGAAATGAAAACATCTTGATGCATGTCTGTAATTTAAAAGTGAAAAGCACACACCATAGTGTAGGAACTAAAGGCCAATCATGAAATAAAAAAGTTAGAAGTACACTAACAACAAATTCCAAGTTTTAAATTTACCACTGTGCGGTAGAATCTCTTGGAGCAAAGTTCAAGATAGATCAGTTACCAGTTCATCATGAAGAAATCATCCAGTAATGAGAGAGAAAAGAGCAAAAGGATTCACCATTTTTGCTTTCAGATTGAGCGAAATGCTTTAATTTGAAGAGAAAAGATAGGGGCAAGTAATAAACTTCATATCTATATCATATATTTAAGCAGTAAGAATTATCAGTCTTTTCACAACACCAATGTTCGATCGACACGTACAACGAGATTAGGGAAAATTTTGAATACATGGCTATGTCCAGGCAAGTTTTAAAGTAGTTTTTAGATAATTTTGTACTGTCATTTAATGATGTTTTATTTACAAAGTAATTTTGTATTGCTCTCTGCTAGTTTACAAATTGGTTTGTCTTTTAGTTTTCATATTTAGGCTGCACTTATTGTTGCTTAGCTGTGTATAGCCAGTCAAATTATTAAAGTTTGTGTCACAATCAATTGCCTTAACTAATGCAAGACAAAACAGGAAGGCTGCTTATTTGTTATCTATGGATATTTCAAACATGGTCAAAACATAACTTCATTTGAACTTACGACTTTTGACTAAATCTTTACCAAATTGACAAATATTACTATAGTGAACTTACCATATATTACTAACTAATCAAAGCACAATATCTCAATCACCGTCACTCAATCACACATGCCCAGGCAGACATACACATATATAGTGTGTATGTGAGTATACATATAATACAATATACGTAACAACTATTGAATTATATTTTGAGGATGGCTTATGTTTAGTTTCTCCAACTACAGAAAGCTTGAATTGAATACTATATTTAAAATATCATTGTTTCACTAAAATGAAACATGTTAGTAAATAATAGCTAGTAAAAAAAAAAAGTCTAAATAGCATTCCACTTACTTATCTACATTTTGCAACTTACAAATCTCAAATTCATATCACATTTAACATGTTCTAAATCTTTAGTTGTATGCGATTTGTGCTCTTAAATGAAAACTGCAAAAGCAGTAATACATGTGTGCGTGCATGCATATGTGACTATTTAAACAAATTTTATTAAGGTGCATTATCAACGCAATCTATAAAAAAAATCTATAAAGACCAAAGTTGTAAGAATCTGACAGGAGCATTAGGATCAAAGGTTGAATGATTCAACTGGTTCAACCAAATTTAACCAATAGTACTAAAATAATTATAAAAATTATGAGCCCATATTCAAACTTAAAAAGGTTTAGTTTGTAACAGCCATAAGACAATATCCATACCACAACTATAAACTAAAATTTAGTCATAACAAGTTTAACACTATCATCATCTCATAAATAGAAACATTTAGATAGATAATTTCAACAGAAAACAGGTTTTGTTTTTCTTTGGGGAAAAAAGAATCATAAATTATTTGAATAAAAAATATGTTACATTATTTGAATAAAAAATATGTTACATTTTTGTTTAAAAGAAAAAAAAGAATCATATGAAATTAAGTTATCATTCACTAGTTCACGCAATTGTGATGCCACACCCCCCATTCACACCTCTCAAATACTTGCACTTGTATTTGATACTCTTTTATTATAATATGTATAAGAAGTGTTTGTGTAATTAATACTAAGTTGAAATGCAAATCAAAAGCAAAACCACATACTCGCACCAGTGAGACAATTATCAGCCACGTGAAACAAAAACAATCAGTACCTCCAATCACTGCAGGTCATCGATAAATAACTGCAGTATTGTTCTGAGATTGGAAGTGAAGTAACTGAAAGACAGGTTGAAAGATAGAACAAAAGCTAAAGTCAGTAATTGAGTAACTATTCTAATTTTTTACTGAACATACTCTTAATTTAGAATACATCAAATCTAAGTTCTTAATAAAATAATAGTTCCTACTCAAGAATAAGAACTATTTTTCGAAAGTGAGAAGACATATTCATCGGACAATTGCTTCTGAACATGGTGCTGTTATTGAGTATATGATACAGGAAATGAAAATGAATTGATGAGAAGCCAAGATGGAAGATGAAGAATCTGGTGAGTCGGGTTCTTACCACCAGCTAAGTGCTAAACCTTCAAGAGCAAGTACTTAGTCATCAAGAATGGATAGGATTTCATAATCACTTCGATCATGTAAGCCAAAGACTTGAAAACACATTTACCTCTCTTACACTTAACCAAATCTTTTATATTTCTTAGCAAATTCCAACCAATATCATCAAACACTTATCACATTAAAGCCCAAATAATGCAACTGGGGAGGATGGAATCTCCTCCACCATTCAACCAAATCTGATCAAACCTAAAAACCATCCTCATCCATAATCCAATTCACTACCTCAAAACTTTGGAACAATTACCAAACTCAATTGCACACTAAAATTCAAGACACTAACCCTAATTAAAATGGTGGGATAAATAAACTAATAGTCCAATCACCTCAAATCATTTCCAAATACCATTACTAATCCAACAAAAGATTTTCCTACTGGAAGAAATATAACCATATCTTCTCCACCTCAAACCCTAAGTTTTATGACCTTAAACAAAAACCAATGAACTAATGCATTGGATTACTTTAAACCAACAATGGCTCATACCTTTCCAAACTCAAACAATCACACAAAACGAGTTTACCTCACAAATCCTCCAATATCATTTCAAACCCTATCATTTCCAAAATCCGTAAAATTAACAAATCAACACATTGAAAGCTAAAGTTCACGCCTAATAATTTAAAAGAACACAGAATTAGAGAAGAAGAAGCTCACGAAAGATTGGGATCTCCTCTTCTTGTATTGAGTAATCTTCTAGTTGATATTTGATCCATAATGTTTGTGAACAGCAGCTTGCGGCAGACATGTACTCGGCTTCAGCAGTTGATAAGGCGATTGAACTTTGTCTCTTGCTTAACCAGGAAACTAGGTTTGAGCCAAGAAAGTGACAGCCTCCACTCGTCCTCTTCTTATCAATCTTATCTCCGGCATAGTCCGCATCACAATATCCAATCAACCTGAAATCTTTACCTTTCTCATACATTAAGGACAAGAGAAGAATATAATTGACTTTCTCACATAAAATTTTCATTCTTCTGAACCATTATTCTAGAGTAGGCCTAGATATTATAGATGCAAACGGCAAAAAGAGCTTTACACAATAACATGCTTATAACAATTTAAAAATTTGTTGCTAAAAATTGATATGATACAACATTTTTTAAAGTGTTGCTTTTACTAATATTAAAAGGCAAGGATAATAATAAATTGTTGTTATATATAACAAAGACAACAAAAATTAAAAAAATGTTCCAATTAAGTATTATATATGCAACATTTAGCATTGTTGCTGTAGTTGCAGTTGCCTATTTACTAAAGGATAATTACTAATGTTATATATTTATTTATATGCCATTTACTAATGTATATTTAAAATATAAATTTTTTATTTATTAATAAACATTCAAAATATATCTAATAAAATTAAATTACTCACTAATTTTTACTTAGGAAAATTAAAACACATGGTATCGTGAGAAAAGAGTGAGACATGGAGATGGAGGTGCACAGCGAGAAAAACTAGAAATCAATTGGCGCAGTTAAGATTTATTGCTTATATCCAGGAGTTCATAGCCCAAAGTTTCTCCCTCGGATCATCGTTTGGTGCTTGGCCCACTCTCAATAAAGTGACCCGTCATTCTTGGCCCATAGTTGTGTGGAAATCTAAAACTTTCAATCGGTGGAAGCAACTACAACAGAAAGGCAGCAGCCACCGCACCAAGTGCCACCATTTGTCAATGTCGTGCCATCTTCCCAAGATTTCTCGGGGCTGCTCAACACCAGTCACTATTTTCCAATGTTTTGTTATATTATTAGTCTTGTTTTTTTGTCTGATGGGCTTGGAGAACAAGATTTGCATTCAGTCTTCAACAAACTTTGTAAGGTATGAGTGGTCAGTGGAGTTCCAAATTTCTAGCTTTTCCATGTTATAACGTCTCTATTGTTTTAGTTCACTCAATCTTCAACTGTTTCCGTTTCCTTTGAGTTCTGGATGTAAGTATTGTTTTGCTTATAAGCCCTACTCTGCTTTAGTGAATATACAATTGAATTCAACTGAGACGTGGATTCTTCCGCAACACTTAAAAGTCATGAAGGTGACAGGGACCTGGATTCTTATGCAAAACTAAGTCATTGTCGATTACTCGATTATTAGCTGGAGCTATCTCACTGTGGTTTATTCTTATTCTCAACTTCTTTGCCTTTGCATTTAGCATCCAGAAGTACTTACAGACTCAGCTCAAGAACATGATTGTGGGGTGGGCTTCTGCCGTCTCATTTATAGTTCGTGTGCTATTGTCGTGCATCTTTGTGAGCAAACTTAGCTGGGGAATTCTTGGAGCAATGGGTACTATGATCATATCATGTTGGTTGATTGTAATTATGGAGTTGGTTTATGCATTTGTGGGTAGTGCCCCAAGACGTGGAAAGGATTTACTTTTAGTGCCTTACTTTGATTTATTTCCTTTGGTGAAACTCTCTATATCCTCCGGAGTGATGCTTCAGTGAATAAATTTCTTCCGTCCATAGTCTTCTAGTCCTCTCTCTAAGTATTCCTGTCTGTCTCTATTGTAGTTAACTAAGAATTTCCCAAAGAAAATAACAGTATGCTTAACTGTATTAATTCTATCAAAATAACAGATGAGTTGTTTTGTTTGCTTACTTTCATGAGCTGTGTACGAGTTTCAAATGAACTAGGAAGAGGAGAAGCTGAAGCTGCAAAATTTTCTCTCAAAGTCAACTTCTGTGTTTCATTGAGTTTGGGGGCTTTCTTTTCTATTGTGTGTTTATTATTGGGTGCCCAAGTGTTTACAAGGGAAAAAGGTGGTCGTTGAATTTGTATCCAAGCTTTTCCTCCTCCTGGCTTTCTCTGTTATACTCAATAGTTTTCACTTTTTAGGTAGTCCTCACAGATACGGTCTTCAATTCCTCAATCTATTATCTACCAATACGTAAATTGGCATTTGAGGTGTTCACTGAATTCTAATTTGATGTAATTCTTTTTACTAGATGTTGAAGTCAGGACATGGTAGCTTCTTGAGTTGAGATCTAACGGAGATACTATTATTCATCTTTCTTACGTGAAAATTGTTATAGATGTACTTATGTTAACTTGATACTCTTGTTGTTAATCGTTCTTTTTCTTCCTTTATTTTATGCATTGGGATGAACTGAGATTCGTATTATAAGCAGCTTGCTGATTAATTAGTTATATTCTGCAATTAGTGAGAAACTTGATGAAGTAGATTAGACAAAAAATATTGGTATATGTGAATCAGTTTGACGGGATGCAAGGTAAACATTTCCCATCCATTTAACAAGAATAGAATCAATGACATGCTATTGTTATATGTATTTTTACTACTTATATTTTGATTGTTTTCATACAGCTATGAAATGCATACCTTGCCTTCTAATAATGCTTTGCTTTTGCATCCTCATTATAACTGGATATTTGCTCAAAAATTGCAAACACTTGTCAAGAAGTTGAAATGCATGTAATACGAAAAAATAGGTACGTTATACGT
>JANSVI020001663.1:217009-228518 GCA_025434765.2 Erythroxylum kapplerianum | reverse complement strand
TCTCATTTGCAAAAATATGACTTTTAGTTGCTCAGTTTGAAATACGGCAACTAAATCTAAAGGATGCTAGACAAATTAAGATCCTTGAACGTAGATAGCATTTAAGCTATTGAACCAAGTAAATACTGTGTTCTTGAATTTCTGCTACTCTTGCATTCTGCAAAATCAAAACAACTTCCATTTATCTTTGTGGTAAAAGACAACAGAAAGATACTAAGATCTTAACATCATTATTATCAGAGCCTATCTACAACTTTCTAGGCAATTATTTGGCTATTCAAGCATCAAGGTTTATCAAGAAATCTGTAAGAATTTTTTTCTTTCTTGTCATTTTTAAACTTCATTTAAAAATGGTGGGAAAAGAAATGGATGTCTTCACTGGTAAAAAAGATTTTACAATCTGGAAACTTTAGATGCAAGCATTACTTGAATCTTATGATTGTTATGGTGCAGTTGAAGAATAGTATGATGTAGAAATAGATCCTATTAAGAGACTCAAGATGCAAAGGCTTGTACATTTTAAGTTAATGCTCCACTTATTATTGGTTGTGATAAGGAAAGTGTAGACTTGCAATACTACACAAAAATTATGGTTAAAGCTTGATGAACTATATGCTAAAAGATGTCTGCCTAACAAAATGACCCTTTTACATAATCTTGCAAATTATAAAATGAACACTACTATTTCTCTTGATGATAATTTGGATTATTTCTTTAAACTTCTGTAAGATTTAAAAGCTATAGGTGAAAGAATCTCAGAAGACCATCAGGCTGTGGTTATGATAAAAGCTTTACCATCTGAGTTCAATGCTTTCAAGAAGGAGATTAAACATGCTAGTGGAGAAGCTCTCACTGTTAAGAGGGTGCTGGATTCACTAATGGAAGAAATTGTGGACAATAATCCATTCAAGAAAAAACTAGAAGTAATGTTCATCGAAAATAACCAAGATAAGAAGTCATAGAAATAGAATAGCAAGAAAGGAAATTGGTAGAAAGGGAATGGCAGGACAAGCACACCAAAGAAGGTAAAGAAAAGAAGAAAAAGACTAAAGGCAAGAAGTGCTTCTATTATGACAAGGAAGGGCACTTTGCCAGAGATTCGTGAAAGAAGAAAAGAGACAAGGCTGCACAAAGTAGAGATGCTAGGAATGTGGGGAAACCTGAAAACTCTAGTGGTGATGAAATACTAGCTGTTACTGAAGAGAGTGAAGATCTCAGCAGAGAGTGGGTCTTCGACTCTGGATGCTCCATGTATGTTATTCCTCACAGAGATTGGTTCACAACATTTGAACCAGTCACTGCCAACGTAAAGATGGCAGATTCTATGCAGTAAAAGATGGAAGGTGTTGGGAATGTCTCTATCAACATGTTTGAAGGGAAGAGGAAAACCTTAACCAATGTTAGATTTGTGCCTAAAGTAAAGAGAAACCTCATCTCTGAAAGTATGTTTGACAAACAAGGATTTCAGATAAGATCTAAGGATGGACTTAGAGAAATCCAAACGGACGGAAGAGTGATCATAAGAGGAGTTAAAAGAGGCGGGCTCTATTATGTAATAGGCACTACTGAAGTGAACCTAGCTACTGAAAATGGAGAGCCTAATTCAACTAAGCAATGGCACTCAAGGTTGGGACATGCAGGGAACAAAAGTCTATTGCATCTTTCTAAACAGGGACTGATTCCAGAAAAAGACATAAAGAAGATGGAATTCTATGAATCATATGCTAGGAAAGCATTACAGAACTAGTTTCCAAAAGGGAGAAAAAAGGGCTAAAGGGATCATGGAATATGCTCATAGTGATCTCTGGGGGCTAGCTTATGTGTCCATTGTAGAAGGGAACGAATTTTTCATGTCTATTATAGATGATAATTCTAGGAAATGCTGGGTCTATCGTATGAAAAGAAAAGATGAAGTATTAGAAATCTTCTTCAAATGGCATATACTAATGGAAAATCAGACAGGAAAAAAGTTAAGATGCCTAAGGATAGATAATAGACTAGAATACTGCAATAAGGAATTTGAAGACTACTACCATAAGAAAGTCATACAAAGCCGTAAAACAGTTAGAGCAACACCTTAGCATAATGGTGTAGCCAAGAGGCTCAATAAAACAATCCTAGAAAAGACCAGATGTAGGCTACTATCATCAAGGTGTTCTCAATCTCTATGGGGAGAAGTTATTAAGACTACAACCTACCTAGTAAATAGATTACCTACTTATGCTAATGAGCACAAAACTCTAAAGAAGTCTGGAATGGGAAGAATCCTAACTTTCCTCACCCAAGAACCTTCGACTGTACTACCTATAAACACCAAAAGGAAGGTAAGTTGGAACCTAGAGCAATGAAAGGAGTATTTATAGGCTATCTAGAAGGAGTTAAAGGGCACAAAATCCTACTGCTTTAATAAGGAGGTTTCAAAACTATTATCAGTAGAGATGTGATTGATCGATTATTTCTGCAAGCGTACAGAATCGTCCTAGTACCCGCACAGTGAATATTCTAAAGTCGTCTCCCTCAAGGACCAATTTTGTTACCAGTCAATTTAAACCTAATTAATTGTATGTTATCGACAGAAAATTGTAAACAAAAAAAATGATTGGAGTGATTGATGAATTAAATTGCAAGGAAATACAAAGCAATCAGGAAAAATGGTCTAATTAATGATTGATAAATAGGGATAGGGGTTCACCTGTTTAAAAGATTAAAATGCATAATATGAATTGAGTTGAATGCAGGTTATGAAAACAGTCGCACTAGTAAACCTATACCTTTTCTCAAAGAATACAGGAACATTTAGCTAAAGATACCCAATTCTCATTGGAATAACCCTCTAACCAAACTCATTAAGAATAAGCAACTTTTTGTCCTCACTTTAGCTTAGGTTATCTCTAACTCTAAATCTCAAAGTGTTCATCTTCCTATAGCATAAATCAAGGTTCACTTTTCAGTATCCCTATGATTCCTAAGATTGCAACTATGGAGATCAGGCATAGAAACAATGATGAAGTTCAAGGAAGATAAACATAACCCAACAATTCTCATTCCATATTACACAAAATATCCTTTAAAACGGCTACACCCCTCACCCTAAGTGAGGTTTAGTTCCTAAACATTATAACAAATATCACACAAATAAAGAAGTTCAACATTCAAAGAAAAGTAGAGAGAAAGTAGCAGGAAAAACAGAGAGGAAGCTCCAAGTTCTTCGAGAAAATTCCCCTCCTCTGTTGTGCCTCTAGATCCCCTCTGGTGTATATTGGAACCTGAAAAATTTGCTCTCTTGAAAACCTCCCAAAAACCTCTGCCCAAGCTCTCTTGTGTATATTGTAACGTGAAAAATGACCCCCCTCTCTTTGTTGTGCTGCTGCTTTTATTTCTTTGAAACTCTGTTCCCTCGTCATGCTCTGCTCCACCTAGGTCTGCGCAGACCTAGCTCTCTGCTTGTTTTGATTTATTTTTGTCAATTTTCTTGAGACTTGGGTTTCTCTAATCCACGCCCACACTTGCTCTCCTCTATTGCGTACTGATTTTCTTGGCTGATTTGAGAGCAAAATCTGCGTCACATGCGTTCCAGCCTCCGCGTGCTCCTTGATTTGCGCCTGCTCATTTATTTAATTTCTGTCTCTTGTCGTACGTTGAGCGTGTCTCAGACTCTCAGCTGTGCTTCTGATATTTTAATCTTCACTGCCGTAAGCCGCCACCATCCACTGGTGTTCTCCTTTCTATTGTCTAAACTTTCAGCATTTAAGCCCTCCTTTATCCATGCGCCAGCTCTTGTTTTTTTTTATATTTTATTTTGCCCACTATTCCTTTAGCTGTTTCTGCCGACAACTATCGCTGCTTTTGATGTTTATTAATTTGCTTCCACCTTGCGTCTTTGTCCTCTTATGCGTGGCCCTATTGCTGTCCATCAACTTCCACGTTAGATGTTGCATTTCTTTTCTTGTGCATGTGTCCTGTGCTTGGTCTTCTCTGCTGGGTCCCTTGATGGGACAAATTTGAACCAACCTCCACCTTGATGAAACAGCTGCTCTCAAGAGACAATCCACGCCTGATCCACGCCACAGATGTCTTCACTTTGCTGCTGGTCCCACGTAGCTTGGCTATTGTTCTCCCAGCTGCTGCTCCTCCTTTGTTGCTCCATTTAATTGTTCAATAGCCATGACCTTGGCTCTTTCATGCGTGACCAGCCAATTCCCAACGCCTGCTTGCATTCAATGTTCTTCACTGTTGCGTGAAGTGACAAATTAACATGGTTTTAAACCTTGTTGTTGCAAACGTTCACTGCTCCTTCATTCCCCGGTGCGTGCGTGACTTGTGGC
The DNA here is from genome assembly GCA_025434765.2 of Erythroxylum kapplerianum. Classification (NCBI taxonomy): domain Eukaryota; kingdom Viridiplantae; phylum Streptophyta; class Magnoliopsida; order Malpighiales; family Erythroxylaceae; genus Erythroxylum; species Erythroxylum kapplerianum. Next base: position 224,193 of record JANSVI020001663.1, on the reverse strand, counting down.
AATCCTTTTACTGTTGCTGTTTAAAAGCCAGACCAACTCATTAACGCAAATCACTTGGTCTTTAGCTCCTTAACTTTTCAACGTTTTCATTGTTAAGTGTGTCCACTGGTTGTGATATTTTTGCTGTGATTTAAGCTATCCATCTGGGTCCCACTAGCTTGATTTTCTAAAATCCATCAACGTGAGTCTCCTTTAGCATGTGTCAACGTGAGAGTCCTTCCCTACTTGACTAATTGCTTGCATTCTTCCATTACGCTACAGCCCTCAACTATTGCTTGCCTGTAGCTAATTGATGGGCCAACGCTACAATCCTCCAGCCAGCTGTCCTCTGCTTTTAATTGTCAAGTCGCCACCTCTAGCCAGCCTCTCCACTGTGCATATGCGTTGAAGTCCAAGACTCTTTGTTAAGCTGCTCATTCCACGCAAATCACCAAACATCACGTGTTCTCCTCTGCTTCTTCTCTTATTTGCTGTTATACGTGGCCCTCCTTTAAACAACTTCTATTAAAAAGCCAGCCTTCTTCATGCTTGTATCTTGCGTGTCCACTGCCTTTTTCAGCCCTTTGTCCATTGATTTTGGTTTTAACTTCTCCTATTTCAAGAACAAATGTGTTAATCCCCTTTTAAATTTTTAATTGATTCTTTTTTTTTAATAGGCAAACAAGTTGTATTTCAATTTGCTTTTAAAAAGAATCTTGTCATTTTAATCTCAAAAATATACCAACATACTAAACATAGTAGTCAACGTAAATGGAACACAAATTGAGCTTTTTATCTATAAAAATAGGATTGAAATCACAAGTAAATGCATAGAAAAATATATAAAAATTCAATCCTATCAATATACTTTTTCAAATTATACAAACTCTAATTCCTTATTGGTATTGTTATTTACATAGTAAAAGGCAAAATATCTATAATTGTTTCATCTAATTGTTAGACAAAAATTGACTTTCAAATAAAAGAATTGTAATGGAATGGTGAGAATAGAATCACATCATCTTTGCTTATGTACTAAGAGGGATGTAAAGGGGAGAAAACAATTGCATTTAGACTTGAACTCAAGTCAAATTTGATATGCATTCAATTATGTTGTCAAATAGTAGTTCGAACAATTATATATTTTAGACCTTATTTTCTAAGAGTATCTTTGTTATTTTTAAAAATATACATATCCCTACTTTTTAAAAATAGGCTCCCATCTATATGTATCATTCTCTTAACTTAGAACATTTTTCTAACCATCCTTATGCATTTACACAATGCAAAACCATTATTAAATTTTAAAGAACTATTAGGTGCACTTGAAAATAGACTAAATCAAACCAAAAAATAAAGACACCTATTAGGAAGAATTAACCAACTTGATCTTCTAACTAAAACAATCACATCAAAGAAGAGGCATTTCAACAAACACCTAATATGCATCAAACAACCTTTGCAACATCACAACAAAATTTCAGAACACAACCTTCTAACACTAACATTTCAAACTTAATTCTTCTTACCCATTTACAAATTACTCAAACATACCAAATAAATCAAATAAACAAAAAATATTACTCAACAAAAAACTAAACCATTTGCAATATACCTCACAAAAAATGCAATGGTTGTAGGAGAAGAGGATGAGCTTCTGACGTCGACCACAACGAGTGAGGAGAAGAGGAGATGATGCAGGAGGAGAGGAGACGATGCAGGAGCGAGGAGAAGAAGATCATTCGAGACCAAACTAGAACAAAAAAATGTCGTTTGGTGTTAAATGAAATGAGTTGTTTTGTTTAAGTTAATAATGTTCAATCGCAAAAAGACGGCGACGTATTGGTTTAAAATTTACCAATGAAATTTTACGTTGCTAATACTCCGTCGGTAATGTCAAATCTTTAACTCACCACTAGTTTCTCCCGCCTTATTTACCGACGGTAATTGGTCCGTCGCTAATCAAAAATTTTCCAGACACCTTTTCTGACGGGTATAGAATTTCTGTCGGTAACATATGACTTTCTTGCAATTTCAGATATTGCTTCTCTAGTTAATTGAAAATTTTCCAGACTAGTTTTGGATGATATATAATTTTTGTCGGTATTTTTCTACGGTTTCTTAATCGTTGTCAAATCTTCATCGGTAATGCGTTGATTTCTTGTAGTGTTTGTTAAAACTATCTAACTTAGCAAATATAACATGCGTCTACCATGAGGGTGTTTATTTACACGTTCAATATTAGTAAATAGGTTGGAAAAGTGCACTTATATGCTCAAACACATAATCGTGTGATTAATCTATGATTGACCACATGACCATGTGATTTCCTTTGTTTATTATTACATAACTGATCATATGGTCATGTTAATGGTTGTGCTTGACTTTAGATTATGGTTTCAAATAAGGGTATACTATTTAATTTATAAAATCTTCTTCCCATCTTTTTCCATTGAACATTAAATTAAAATGTGTTTTTAAGTTACTTCTTGTTCATGAATTATATAATTGATTTATATGTATATGTTTATTAATTTTTTAGTTAAATTTATTTAAATTGGAAATAATAATGGACTATAGCAAATTATGAATGCTTTTCAAATTGTATTATTGGAAAGGATTCATATTAAAATTTGGTTTACGTAATGGTAAGCATTTAATTTAATCATAGTATTTCTTGTACTTAGTTTGGTTAACCTTGTCTCTGGTCACACTAAAATGGGAAACTTTTATGCTAGTAATGTTTCAAAGATAGACCGTGAGAGATCATAAAAAATATCAAATTAGGATAGTAAAAAACAAAACAATAGGGAGAAGAGAAGGCATTATAAAGTGAAAAATGGCCATATATATATTGAAGGAAATAATTTGAGGCAAATATTATTTTAAAAAAGTGTGATCTTTTACAGTAGAAAATGTTTGTTTAAAAATTGATGTGTATCAAAGAGGTGGAAAAAGGAGAAGAAAAAAGAAAAATAAAATTTGGATAATTAGAAACAATAATGAAGGGGAAGAAGAGAAGGAAAAATTAATCAAAGCAAATTTGGTACAATCAAAAACACAGCTTGAGTGACGAAGAGAAGGAAAAAAGATAACTCTAATTTAGGACAATTTGAAACACTAAAGGAAAGGTAGAAGAGAAAAGGTTTTACTAGGGGTTTATACCATAAGAAAAATGTTAAAATGAACTTAAAAGAGAAGTTACTAAGTATTCAATTAATATTATCAATTAAAACAAAGATGGTCATACTTAACGTGAGTAGTATTTTAGCTGATGTTGATGTATATTCTTTGGTTATCATATTGATAAAGTTAGTTTTAAAAAATTACGTTGACATCTATATATGGTTATAATGACATTTCCAAAAAAATTTACCCTATAAGAAATTATTCCAATACATTGTGTATTTTCATCTTTAATTTTTAAGAGTTTATTTTGTGAAGATTTTTTCTATTTGTGCATAAACAATGTAATGTTGGTATTTTTTTAATTAAGAAAAAAATTCATACAATATCCATTAACATTATTGGATGCAAAAGAAATTTAAACATATCGATCGATTTTCTCTTTAGAGATCAAAAGTGATATTTCTATTTTATTGGGTAAGTTTAACTACAAAGTTAGAATTATCCTTTCATTTTGTAATCATCTTATTGGAATATGAATTCCACTATATAAACTATATTCAAAAAAATTTTATTCCATTGAAGTTCATTATGAAATCAGTGGGATATACTAATAGATGTTAGATTATACAACTATTATAGATTTATAAACTTGTCTTAAAATGTATTTAGAGTGGTTAGCTAAGGCACCCAATATGCTTAATTATGTTAGTTGGAATCTTTATGGTCAACCACCTATTACATAAACAAACAACTTTTTGAGTTTTTATTAGAGGGTTATAAGGGATTGGTGTTGTCATCCCTAAGATATCCTCAGTCCTGTAACTTTAAGACTAAATTTTCACCTAGCAAGATATCCTCATTCCTTACCTGGTCATTTTAAAAGTAGTATAGCTTATATAATCTCTAAATTTGAATCCATAATATAAATGAAATATTGCATTTGTTGTTTAATTTTTTATGTATAATGCAAACAATATGAAATAGTGTGAAAGTAAACATTACTAATTAATTAAATGATCTTCCTATGTAAAATTATGGCAATAAAAGAAACTATAACAAAGAACAAAATAAACTTCAATAAAATATTTTAAAGTGGTACCTTTATGATCACTTTATTGTGTTTTTTCCTTTGAATATGGAAAGCTAAAAGGCAAAGGTAGTAGCTGATACCCAAATGGACAAAATAACGACTTATTACCTCTTTCATCCAATTTAATTAGTCATCTTGACGATTCTAGAGTTCTTCAATCTTTATTAGTTTTTTTCATATCTCCTAGAAATTCTAGATGATCTTATATTGCTCACTTTGAATATTCTCCAAAATTTATTACATAGCTAAGACAAATATTCTCATTAGCTAATGCGTGTGCTCATAATGCTGAGCATATATTACTGGTTAGTTTAAAGTCTTAGCCATCTCATCTTATATTCTTTCCTCATCACCATCAACCTTAAATCTTTAAAACCAATTAAAACATACTTTACCCTAATGACCTTCACTAATCATATATGTTGTAGAACTTCAATTTCAATGTCAATGAATTGTGTATAAGGTTTTCATATGAGGAAGCTTATTAAGTAGTCATAAGTGCCTTTCTAGGTCCATGATGTATGACCCTCAATATATTTCCCTTTTTTTTCTTGATGTCATCATATCTAAATAACTAAAAAATAGAATTATAAGTTATAATGGTGATGTTTAAATAAACACCATAAGTAGAACAAATCATGTTGAGTAGCAACTCGATACTCCCCCTTCTCCTAGAAATAGTATGGGTAATCATATGATTGAAAATAATAGGGTTGGTGATTTTATATATGAACTCTTTATTTTTATGAGATTGTAGTTGCATCTTCCATGTGATATTTCATACCAAAAATCAATAGTTGTATATATGTTTTAAAAGGAAGACAATTATAGAAAAGTAGTATGCAAATGTTTCCAAAATTTGTAAAACTTACAAATGACATAAAATTATGAAATTGACATCGAGAAACCCATACCACACATCTAAAATCTAATTCCATTCGGGTTATCCTAGCCATCATTTATTTTAAGTTTGAATGTTAAATTCTAGGGCTAGTTAAATATATGCATCTTCATATATGTTTAAAAATTGGGTCTACCTCTTGGATGTATTGAGTACTGGTATAATTTGCACTGAAGCTTGATATTCATTATACTCATTCATGGCATTTTCATATTAAATTTTAAATGTTACTTATTTTTAAAATTATGATGGTATTTTTTGTATAAGTTTGTGATATTATATATATGATCTAACTAAATATGGAAGTGTAAAAAATCAATTATAAAAACTTATTAAAAATGGATTAATCCAAAGTATCAATCCCACAAAAACTATATTATTATGTCAAATAATCTTAATCAAACAATAACACTAAAATAAACAATATTTATGAAAATTAATTAAATTACCAAACAAATCAACATAAGATAAATGGCCTATCAAAGTGAAATCAATGATATAAAATGTTATGGTTTCAGTGTTTACTCATATGGAATTCCAATTATTATGTAAGATTTATTATCATAGTTAATGTTACGATTAACCTAATGTATATATGTCCTCTCTTGAGGCACACGTGTATTTATAATTAGGTAATTATCATATCTCAATACATAAATGAACCTAATCAAAGTCATAAAGCATACTTAATCTTTTTTATTATCACAATAGTCTAAGATATTTATGTTCTATAGATCTTAGTTGTTTATTCTCTTAGTTTAAATGTTTTACTTCACCTCTTAGTACCTTATGCTGTCCCTAACATTAAATCTATCATGGGTAGACATTAACTCAACAACTAATAACAAATAGGATAAATTCAACTAAACAAAGAACTAATCATACTTTAATAATTAAAGAATTTATCACAAGTTATGTCCCTAGCCTTAAATAGGTTTTGACTACTAAACCTAACCAAAAAAAAATTAAAACAAGGCAATCTTAACATATGAAGAAAGAAAGGGAAGGAAGGAACAAGTAAAAGAGTTTTCATAATCTCCACCAAACCTAACTAAAGCAAAATTAAAACGAGGCAATCTTAACATAAAAAGAAAGAAAGGGAAGGAAGAAGTAGTAGAGTTTTCATAGTCTCCTCCAATGTTACTACAAAATCCTTCCTTGATGCAAAGAAATCATAAAACCAAAAGTTTAGTAATAAAGGAGGCTTTCATCGACCTCCAAAGTTACTAAAAAGAACCATAATAAAAGTATTTATAAGTTAAGGTCACATAAAATTGTTATAATTAGGTGATTAAATTTGTAATTATACATGTCTTTAAAGTGTTTAATATAAGAATCAGTGCCTATTACACTTTGAAACTGACATTAGTTTTTTTAAAAAATATTTTGAGTTTAAATTTGAAGATTTTGGTTTCAATACCACTTTATGTCTATTAATATTTTTCTAGGTAAAAATATGACCAACACAAGTAGAAATGATTCTATATCAGTCTCATGTTTGATCTTTACTCTGATTTTCCCTAAGTTTTGACACTTTTGTGTTGAAATCAATCTTTGATATCTTCTACAAAGTTGTTTCCCTTCGAGTTATCTTTCAAATGACTCCAATATCACCTTAATTAGAAAACAAAGGAGAAAGTTGTATTTAAATTCATGTTTTTGCCTTAAAATCATCACCTACATGACAATGAACCAAGCATAGGAAAACATCATATAATTCCATATAAATACGGTATGAAAATGCCAAATCATTAATTAATTAGCCCTTATAAACATGCAAAATATAGAGCTATCAATATATTGTGGGATGATATAACTTGTATTGAGGTGCGGAATTATATACACTCAACCATAATATTTTTATATTAAAGTTTAGGCATTGATTTTAATGATTGATGGAATTTTTACCATAGTTGTGGTATTTAATGTAATGAGTATTAGTATCATTTGCATTAAGGTATGGTATTCTTTATAATCAGCCATTGTATTTTCATGTTAAATTTTAGGTGTTACTTATTTATAATGAGTGATGTTATTTTTTGTACATGCTTATAGTATTAGATGTAATGAGAACTGATATAATTT
>JANSVI020001663.1:146901-157270 GCA_025434765.2 Erythroxylum kapplerianum | reverse complement strand
AAAAAAGTGAGTACACAATACATAGTATATCCCATGACCTCTACAGAATTCTTTAAAGTTATTACAAGAATATTCACCTCCACTATTTGTACATAATTCCTTTATTTTTTAACATGTTTTTAGAAATTCTTAAAGCAATCAAAATTTTTAACTTTCTTTATAAAAAATAAACATATATTTTATTAGTAAACTCATAAGTAAAAGTCAAGAATTACCTTTTATTACCATTAACATGGTACTCATCAAGCCATATACATTAGAGTAAATAAGCTCAAGCAATTGAGACACTCGTTGATGTTGTTCTTTTATAACTGCATTGAGACACTTATAAACACTACTAAAAATACCAATTTAAAACATACAAATTTTTGTTAAAAGAGTCTCAAGAATAAATGTACCTTGTTGATAAAAGAAGAAGAAGAAGAAGAAGAAGAAGAAGAAGAGTTCACTATCATGAAAAGTCATCATGTATCCCTTTTCTAGCAACTAACCATACTGAATAAATTTGTTTTCATTCCTCCCACATAAAAAACATCTGAAATATATTTTTATCTCCATTCTTCAAGCTAAAAAGAATTTGTCCCTTTTTTTTCTGTCAATAGAACAGCGTTGTCATCGACAAATTTGACTTCGTTATGGAAAGATTCACCAAGATGTACAAATAACTTCCTTTTATCACACATATAATTGGAACATCCAATATCGAAGAACCTTGTGTAATAGTCTGTTGTTTCACTACCTATAATGACCATTAAAAGTATGATTGTCAACACCATCGTCATCATTTTCTGGCACACAGCAAGCTTCTTGAACGCTTCCTTGGTCTCTACATTCATAAAAGTAATGACTATATTTATGACAATTATAGCATTCATCACTGCATACTAATGGTGGTTAGATTTTGATTTTTCTTGATCATTGTCTGTGCTGTCTTCCATCCCCTAATTGTTGTTATAATAGTGATGGATTCTATTATACTAGAAATGACTTCTTTTTCTTCGTCCTATCTTATAAGAGTTGGCATGCTTTTAGCTTATCTCTCAACTTTGATCCTCTTTAATGGAGACCTAGGCTTATAAAGCTTGCTTCATTAGTTTCTTAGCTTTTTTCTCATTCATGCATTGTTTATAAGCTTACAAAATGTCGAATTCCTGATCAACATTCATTGAGGATAGATCATACACTTCTTCAATCACCACCACAATATGTTCAAATTGAATGCACTACAACTTGTTCTATTTGACGTCTGACCTTCTTAACTCTATCAGCACCTTTGTACGTCTTCGCTAAGGTATCCCAAGCTTACTTTGACATGGTTGATTTTACAATCTTCTCAAAAACTTCATCGTCCACTCCTTAATGAATGAAATACACGACTTTATTATCCTTTTTCTTATTCCTACGATGGGCAACCTTTTGTACATTGCTTACACTATCAATGTAGTCAAGATTAGCACCATCATTCTCTACAATACCTAACAACTCATGGTGTCCAAAAAGCACCCTCATTTGAATAATCCACCAATTGTTAGCTTTTTTCCATCCAAGAAAAGGAATTTAATCTTGGGTTGAGCTATTCATAGATAGGGCTCTGATGCCAATGATAGTGATAAATAATAATATAAAATGTAACAAAAGTGAAAAAGAAAAAAAAAACAGACTGTGAAGAGGAATAATAGCACTAGAACAAAGGATTCTTCATTCTGAAAAATTAGAGCAATATTGTAATACCATTATAAAAACTTAATGTACCAATTTATAGGCTTGAAAACATAACAGACTTCCTATTATTCTATGACCATACTAGAAGAATCCTAACAAACTTCAAATAAACAAACCTTATTAATCCTAACAATCATTGACTAGTTTAACAAAAACAAAATGTTGGAGAAGAATCAAGATTAACATCAACAATTGTTGCCTGAGAGTACCTATGGATTACCATTTTGGTCAACGACATGCACAAACATCTATTCCAAGATGAGTTGCCAGAGCTAAATAGCATAGTGAAGACTAAGCAATAATACCTATCATAGGCTACAATGACCCATTACTTCAACTGAAGATCAACCGGCATCCATGGAAAAGCTTATACAAAATAACAAAATGATGCACTTCTCTAGGCTTTGTTTTGCCTTTTATATCATGCGCTAAGCGCATTTCATACTGGCACCATTTGGAAAGCCATGGAAGTTTATCAACAATAGACAAATGAAAATAATTTTAACCTTGTTCCTTGAGCCAGGCCACCACAGCTATGGAGTGTTATAAGCCTCCATATAAATGGACTGATTGTGACACAAAAGCAACGATTCCAAAATAAGTTCAAAGAATAGTAATGGTGTATGAGCTATAGGTCCATCAAAAGTACAGGTATTCACTCCAAATACATGTACTATATGTAGTCCTCAACAAATTCAACATATGCTGCAGAACCAAAGGTCAAAGAGCATAACAATCTATTGCTTCCTCTAGACCAAAAGTTGAACCAGACCCCCAACATATGATTCCGTATGCTGCAAAATCAAGGGCAAAATGCATAACAATCTATCATTTCCAGTAGATCAAAAAAGTTCCGTACATATTATCCAAATATCAGATACTGTGAAAAATAATTGAGCAATAAATCAACAAAAACGAAAATCTCCATATCAAATACCAAACGCAATATAGCCGGCATCCCATTTCCATCAATTTCTTGCAAAGAATACCGTAAATTACATTGTTAATTCACCATTCAAGCACAAATAGCAGAAGCTAGAGGCAATCTCTCAACTAGTTACAGAGGAATTTGACAACCGAAGGCACTCGATTTGGCACCTCCGAAGACAAATATCATTCCAGTTGGGGACTTGGTGTTGATTAACACAAACAGTTCTTGCACAAGCATCAGTATAAGCATCAAGCTCAGAAACCCCACAAACAGTGACACAAGTATCAATAGCTGGTTCTTTGCATAAAGCCCTTACCTTCTTTAGCATCCTCTTAAAGATGCACACCCTCTCGCAAACAAAATCTTGTCAGAACTTTTCTCACGCCCTCTCGCACTCTTTAGCCTCTGCTCTTCTACCCTCTTCTTTTTCATTCTCAAAGCTTGCCCGACAATTACTGCACGTATAACCGCTCCCAATAACAACCACCATGGGTCCACCATTACTCAAACCTCAAACCTAACCATTTTGGACAAAACAGGAGTGGAAAGGGTATAGCAAGTGTAGTTTCTAATGGATACATATTAAGTACACAGAGCATGTGCTCTAAGGCCATAAAGCCAAAAGCCATGCACAGAAGTTAAGCTTCTAAAGCCAAACCAGAAACCACCACTCCTTCCTCACTCTTTTTGCTTCAAAACTTGGTCCCATTTAAGCAAAAGCTCGAATGATGATTATAAACTTACTAGGCATGGGAGATACGGAGGGTCTAGGAAAACAAGAAAGTGCATTCAATGAAGACAACAGTGGTCCTATCGTCCTAGCCAAAACTTAAAACATACAGAGCAAAGCATGCAAACGTAAAAACACGCAGAGCAAAACTATTTTTTGAAGCATCTTTCCTTGGTTGGACCAAAACTGACAAAGGCTGCTTCTGAATGTTGCAACATGCTGTGAAACCAGTATACCTACAAGTTGGGAATGAAGGCGAAATATAACCTCGTGATAAGGAATTGCTACAGTGCTAAATTTTACTGTTGTTTTCACGTAGGGTTCTGCAAAGGGATTTAAAGGTTTTAAGTTAGGAGTGTTAGGGTTCATGCCTGGCTAATGTGGCTGTGGTGAACAGTCGGTGTTAGAGGTGAATATCTATGAACAAAGCGATATAGAATTGCTAAACAATAAGGAGCTTGTTGAAGTTGCTGCATAATGAATTTACGCAGAGAAAAACATGTAAACGTAAACCGTAGAGCAAAACACGACACTAGACGCAACAGAAGGAAGGCTAGAATGAATAAAACACGAAGCAGAGGAAAAAATGAAGAGAATAAAACATGCAATAGTAGTGTTGATTGGATTTGTGATTGGAAGACACAACCCAAAATAAACGCAGAAGAATAAAACATGCACTTGTGATGGGTTTGTAAAGCAGAAGATTCCCTTGAGAAGATGACTGTGTCCCTTGAGAATATGGGTATGTCTTTTGAGAAGTCAGTGGGTTTACAAAAAAAAAAAGTGAAGAGTCAAAAAGCAAAAGATGGAAATTGAAGGAAGAGAAAACTGAAGACAGAACGTTATAAACGTAAGTGATGCAAAAAAAAGTCTACTCGAAGAAGCCAAAATAAGGGACTTTTTTGAAAAACTTCAAATTTAAGCTTTTTAAAATATTATATTTTAGTTTCTAAAAAAACTATTTCTATTAAAAAAATACTTTTGAATTTTATGATCAGACACTCATTTTTTTGAAAAATAACTTTTGTGATAGAAAAAAGTATTTTTTCAGCCTTCAAAAGTTGAACCAAACAGGTACTAATTTTTGTATCATTTTGTGGTCGACACGATATAAGTCTCATAAGAGTGCATAAAATTATGCACAAGATGCTCTAAACTGATTTTTTTTTTTTGCATTATTGAGATATTTATCAGAACACGTGGTAAGCGTTGCTTTTATGAACATTTTTTCTCATTAATCAATACGGGGTCGTTTGTCCCCAAAAGACATGGGCTTAAACCCCTTCGAAAACCAACTTACGTACGTGACGAAGATATTTGATTTGCACCTCACACACACATTCATAACTAGACAAGAAATACGTTTTTGATTTGCACCCCACATTCATACTCAAATTCATGACTTGAGATTCTTAATAGATAAATGCATAGGAATGTCATATTCGTGCGACAGTCGGGGGCTTTAAAACCTTAAGGACGGCAGGTGCGCATTCCTCTCCTCTCTTTCTACTCATCTGTCTTTCTAGACGGTAGGAAGGAACTCGGTCGTAGAATTCGATAAACATCAGAGCTGTGAATGGCAAGAACAGAAGAGAAGCTATTCTAATACAAACCAACCTTAACAGAGGAGAAGCTATTCTAATACAAACCAACCTTTCATGACTTTACAGTGGCATATCCTTAAGGTAAGTTTCCATAAGTCAATTTGATATTCTATATAATCATTTGACAATTGATAGGGTACAGTCCATATAAATTTCAGCTGCATGTTATGAATACTTTGCATCCAATTCGAATGAATACTCGATGAAGCAATATCATAGGATAATCAGAAGAAGCAAATGTAAATGAAAATCCAAATTTTTTTTAAAAAATCTAGTCTGCAGTCAAGGAGGTCTCGATCTGACTGATGAGATGCCACCCTTGGTAAGTAACATCCGAGTACCCCTAACAAGTTCTTCTTTCACCATGAACAAGACTGCAGCTGCAAGGACACTCTGAACAATTTTTGTCCTCATGCCTTTGTAAAACCCACGAAAGCCTTCATAATGAATCATCTTCAGGATAGCGTCTAGTGTGCCTGCATTGAAGGAAATATAGAAAAAGCCAGGTCAATGTAGACAACTACAATAACTGCTTAAACTGCAATAAAATTAAATGCATAGTCGGGCATGGCAAATTTACATGTTCAGTTTTACATAAGAATTGCACAATTTAATTGAACAATTTTCAGCTCACATGTTGACGTTACCTATTGATTAACATTTCTGACATAGCACTACCAATTGAATGTATTTTTCAACAAGGGATATTCTAAAAGCAATAAGGATTGCTGTCCAATGGTACATTTTAGAACAGCCATTATTCTTGATAGCCATAAAAACAATCCAAACCTTTGTAGTTATGCCTCTTGTCCCCAGCTGTGTGCTGTTTTGCTTGAAGCCTTGCCTGCACAGGTGAAGGAATCAATCGGACAAAAGAACAGTTATTGTTAATTCGTGGTATTTAAACTGAAAAAAAATTTTCTTCTGAAGTCAATAACTCCATATCGTCAATCCTTCCCTCTAGTTTTGTTCTTGCTCCTCTTCAACCAAAATCTCAGTGAGAACTTGCAGCATAATAAATAGATAATTATTGGCTCCTATTTCAAAATCTGACGCTCTATAGTTAGAACATTGTATGTTAACAATCCACTAAGTGTCGTTCACACAAGTGTTATCATCCTTACGTACTTGGGATTGGGTTTACCAGTGTACAGTAAGAGGAATAGGGGATTCATAATGCATGTGAAGTTATTGGTAACCCAAGGGTAGATTGCTTTTTCCATAATAGTATTCCGTTCGAGACTTGAAAGCATTTACCTTTACAACAAGAAGAGGGTATGTTACAACAGTGGCTCCAAGCTTTGCCATCGCCCCAAGAAGAAATATCTATAAAGCCGATGCAAGTGATTAAAAGAATTACAAAAGAGAATAATAAAAGAACTGCAGTGTGAAACTTAGTATCAAAGCTAATTGTAACCTCCAAGGCAGTGACTCCATTATTTCTCCTTTTATGCAAAGCGCGGTGTTTCTTCAGCTTCTTCATCATTGTTTCATACAACATAAATTGTATGGAAGGATTGCTCACCTATGAGCAAAAGCAGGAAAATGAACAAAAACCTTTATCAGTTTTAATAGTAATGTCTCACGTACCATGATCAACGTAGGCAATACACCTTTCCAGAAGCCCCGAATTCCAGCTTCATCATACACCTCTTGAATCTGAAAACCATGCAAGAAAGGCATTGTGGCTTGGTTCATAATACTAAAAGCCATAACCAATTTGGCATTAGGCTCATCTATGTTCACATTCATGTTCATTTGTCTTAAATGTTGATTTCAATACAAGCAGTAGATTTAAGTAAATCAAGAAGACAAAATATCTTTTTTCAGTCTGAGAACAATAATCACTTACTGCACCCTAAACATTATAGCATATGTGAGAAGTTTCTCCGCACTCATGTAATAATTTACCTTAGAAGCACCAAGAACATCAATGCACTTACCACATGGCTAGTTCCATATGGAGGGGGTTCAATTGCCTCTACAACTGCTTCGTCTGGAACTATTGACAATGCCTGGCTAGGGAAACTTTTCTTTGAGATCTTCGTGTGTGTCTGCAGAGCAGGAGTGTAAACATGAAAATAGGAATACAAAATTTCTTGGTTTGACTATGTTTAAGAGACGTAAGAGAATTGTTAACACATTGCTGTAGAAGATGACATACATATACAAGCTTCCAACATAGACGTGGAAATCATGTTCAATGCTATAGGTGAGTGGGATATGTCCACGTACATAACATGAACTTGACAGGTATTACATGATTTCAATAATCTAGAACAAATTCAGGAAACCATTTTGACTAAGAACTCCAAATGTTATCTAGCTTTTTACCTGCATGCGTGTAACAACAACCCAAATGGGGTTTGTCAATAGGACATTTACACACCTACACAGTGAAAATAAAAGGCATTTTGTGAGTAGTAACCAATAAGAGATGCAAAAATAAATAAAGAGATGTCAGTGTGCTTGAAAAGGAAACATAGAATGATTTAAGCAGTTATCAACCATCTAAGGGCAATGTCATGATTAACATAGCAATTAAGTCTGACTGGCTGAACTGGAGAGGTCGATTTATCAGATCAAAATCTATTGATAAATCAGTTTGTAGGGCAGAGGAGAACAGAGAATCCTCTATATATCTCATTCATACCAAATGAAACAGGAAACGCCAAGATAGGCAATTGCTGATATGAGAACTGTCTCATATCCAATTAAGCATACGCCGATACTGTTTCAAATAACAACAATTGAGATAAATTGTGAAAAACAAGATCTTTCAGCTTGGAGAACAGCATGGAAGCTGTATGAAGCGCCTTATGACTAATTTTAGCCTAAGAACAAGAAGTACAATAACGCAATCAAATGCAACACAATCGTCATCTCCATTTGACTGTTCAGGGAAAGACACAGAGAAATGAATTAAATCCAACATAAATTTGTACACGATGAAAATTACCCAGCCATAGCAGCCACCACAAGTGATGAGAACATTCCAACTGTTCCATCACCCATTCCTTTCTTCATGCGTTCAAGAGCAATAGCTTCCGATTTGTCCCTAAATATTTGATAGAAATAATAATAAACACCCTGTATAAAGAAAATAACAAGCACATAAGAAACAGAAATATAGATAAGCAATATGGAGAAAATTTAAACCATATATAGGATAAAGACACCATGCAGTTGAAACATTCAATAATCATCACTTAGCAAGCATTAGAAATGAAGTTCTGTTGCTTAATTCTAGCAAATATCTCTTCTGTCCACATACTTGAGTACCTAACAGACTAAATATTAGGATTTCAA
This sequence comes from Erythroxylum kapplerianum, assembly GCA_025434765.2. Lineage (NCBI taxonomy): Eukaryota > Viridiplantae > Streptophyta > Magnoliopsida > Malpighiales > Erythroxylaceae > Erythroxylum > Erythroxylum kapplerianum. The sequence continues at coordinate 148,974 of JANSVI020001663.1, read as the reverse complement.
ATCTTATATGTTATATTAACAAGAGCATAAGCCTCCGCTCATCCTGCAAAAATTATTTCCTTGAAAGGGCACTGGTGCTCAAACACGTGAGATAAACTGGTACTAAACCTGCAGCTGTGTTCATCATCACAAAAATCATTGAAAGTAAAACATAAGATAAAGAGATTGGCTTTAAACGGACAGTTTCCCTTCTCAGAGGGATGACAACACATCATCCATTGGAATGAGCAACAACTCTTTATCTGCTAAAAATCTAGCTCATGTTACCATATCTTTTGCAAGAATAAATTGTGCTAAATTTTGATTAACATTACCTAGATGATACTCGCATATACAACATTCATAATTAGCACTAAAGAAAGTTTTACAGAACTTAAATTCAGGGTTCCATAAGTTGCGTATAAACTAGATAAAATGTCGACATCCATAATAACAAGAAAAATGTAAAAGGAGATATATATATAAAAGTAGACGAGCTTCACCTGAGACGCGGCTGTACCTGCAAGTGAAGGCATTAGTCCTCCATACAACCGTTCCCACCCCTCGTGCTTTACGACCTGACATATCATTCAAAATAACGAATTAGTCTCCAGAGTTTCCAAACAAATTCTACACTTAAGAAACCTAATTTCAAATTTTAAAACCAATTAAATTTCTTGTCACAAGAAGAGCAAACCTGACACATTTGCTCTATGGTTCCGAGCTTCCTCTTCTCCTTCTTCAGATCTCGCTCCGTTTGTTGTCGAGTATTTACCTAAAGATCATAGCGACTAACGTAAGCTTCACAACTGATTCAAAACGAAAAAGAAAAAAGACCAAGAAAACGGGAAAGAAACAACAACATCAACGGCAAAGCTACACAAAGACACATGGATCGCGAAGCTTACAGTTTGAAGAGGATAAGTTATAAGCTGAGCAATGATCCCGCCACCAGCTCCCGCGAGTCCATTAATCAAAGCGTCGGACATGTTGATCTTCACGGAAAAAAAGAAAAGAAATCTCCTTCACTCGGCAGCTTCCGAGCAAAATTTGTAGAGCAGTAAAAAAAAGAAAGCGAGAAATGTGATTTAAGAGATGGAAACAGAGAAATTATGGGAAAGAGGACCCATCTCTGGTTTCTTTCTCGGTCACACTATGGGGTAATTGCAAGCACGTAATGTTTATGAGCAAACTGGGTTGTATTCTCCGTTGGCAGAGATCGGCTTTGTTGTGCCGTTCAAGAAAGGAAAATGCATTGGGCGACGTCAGCGATTGATTTATTCATTTTACCATTTTTGACCTTACGAATTTGTTTCATTACCCATATGTCCTTTCAGGTCTCGGGAAACTCAAAATAGTGAAAGACTAGTCCGCAGTGGATCCAAACTCATGCTTTGCACGTTGCTCGACTGACGTTGACTTTGGACTTTTTTTTTTTAATTTTTTTCTGTTCAACGGTCCGTCGTGGCCAAAGCAATGGAAGGAAACAAAATTAGAACACAAAGTAATAGAGGAAAAGATCTGTTAATGTGATTTCATTCACTTATAATATTCTTTGAATGGGTATGTGATAACATCAACCTCATGTTTGATATTTCAAAACTGTCTTAAATTGACATGACGCAACAATTGAACTCGTTTATCGTATGTTTTATAAACTATTTTTTGTATGTTTACCAAAAACAAGCACTTTTTGATTACAAAACTAACTAGTTATGTATCTGCAACTTTACTTGGAATTCAAAAATTAACACAACTTTACTTTAAAATAATGATTAGTAATAAAATGTCATTGGTTTTGTAAATTGTGATGGTTAAATTTATTTTAATTTTAAACAATAGTAATTTTGAGCAAATTCTCGACCGTTCTCAACATAATTGCAAAACATGCGATCACTATAGCGTCGTATTAAATACGCTTAGCCTCTTAAGCAAGTAAATTAGTTTAGGTGTTTGTTTTTATTTTTATTTTTAATTTTAATTTTTAATTTCTGTTTTTTAAATTTAGTAAAAAAATTTGTTTGTTTGAATTTTAGTTTTGATTTCTTCTAGTTTTAAAATATTATGAAAACTATAAAAAATAGTTTTTGTTTC
>JANSVI020001648.1:310545-323349 GCA_025434765.2 Erythroxylum kapplerianum | reverse complement strand
ATGCAAAGCAAGATTCAGGAAAAATGATATCTATATGACAATCACATAAAACCAATCTATCGGGAGTATTAGAACTTATTAGACACTCTTTAACTATCAGGATAACTTAATATCTGAACTCAAAACTATACTGACCTTGCCATAAGAAACATTTTCTGTTTAGATGAAACACAAATCGCAAAAGGAGGTCATAATGACTTCATCTGTGTGTGTGTGTGTGTGTGTGTGTGTGTGTGTGTGTGTTTGTTATGGGGCAGGGCAGGCCTATGTATACTAATACATATGTGAATACATGTTTCAAAGTAAAAATAACTCTTCAGCTTCAGAAATGGTAAGAGAGATCAAACAGAGAGAAAATGACAAAGTTACCTTGAAGACTTTGGGGAACTTGAAGCGGAAGCTTTGTCATCGGGATGCCATCATTCCTGTCCAAAATTGGCCTTGTTTCTCTAATGGAACACTTGGAAAGATCATTTGCAACTTCGGCTGATTTATGTACCGTGTTATCTGAATATAGCACACATGGCCTGCATGGGTAGAATATTCATTAGTATAGTAGTTCATCACGTAGAAAACGTGAAAGAGACCAATAAATAAAAAGTACGATTGTAAGAAGAAATATTCAACAGGGATACCTAGGCAATGAAGCATGTTGCCTCTCAGGTGGAGTAACAGTTGAACCATTTCCATAGTGCTCCTCAAGGTAAGCAAATTGTTTCTTAAAATGGTCAACAGCACTGCATTTACAAATAAACAAAGTAAACATTTTCAACCTCCAGGGCTTTAGAATTCTTGTAAAGCAAAAGATGAATCATTAAGTATACATAATGAAATGGTAGAGATATGATTTAAAACTATTATTCAGTAATCAATACCTAGGATACATGAAACCTGTTGGCTCTGAACCCTCCAGAAACTCTTTCAACATTTTAGGATGGTACTCTAAAATTTCTCGATATATGAGTTCCCGCACGTCTTCCTTTGTTATCCTTCGTCTCTCAAATTCAAATTCCATCTTGGAAACTGGTTGAGCAGAAGGTTCTCTTTCAACCCTGGCCAAACCCTTAAAGTAAGGATCTGCAAGAGCCTGCCAAATAACAAGAAAGGAGCTTCATTAAGCTAAAGCACAAAATCAAGAATGTTATGGAAAGGCATAAACATTCACCTCTTCAGCACTAGGTCGGTCTTTGGGTTCAAATGCCAACATTTTTTCTAACAAACGTAGAGCAAGGGGATCAGCATGAGGAAACTTTTGTGAAAAGGGAATGGGCTTCTTCCTTCGCATGCTGCTTAAGTATCTCCTAGCTTTCTCATTGCGCACCTGCTCATATGATTCAATACCCTGTCAAATACTACTATTCTGACAGATGAAACAAAAATTGATGACTATATTTGATATATACAAAAAAAAAAGTTATTCTTTTGTCATTTCAAAGTTAGTTGACATACCCTAGCAATAGATTCAGCTGATGGTGTTCCCAATAAATCAGTCATCAAATCCAATTGATGGACCACATTTTTACCAGGGAAAAGAGGTTTCCCTGTCAGAAGTTCAGCAAAGATGCATCCAATGCTCCATACGTCTATTGCTGGGGTATACTGAAAGCAACACAGAGTATCATCTTTAGACAAAGTAAAACGAATTCGTTACCCAACAACCAAAGATAAAGTTACTGCATTTGTCACACTAATGGATTTAGTCCACAGTTATTCACCCTCAACAGCATCACACCCTTCCAGATCCCCAAACTAACATAAGAGGAGAAGGGGGTGTCTAATTAACGGCTTCTTGGTCTTCAACACTTCAAAAATATCGTACAAGTAGAGTCTCTCTCTAACCAAATAGTTATTAAATGCATAATAAACTTAACACTTATCTTATCTGCAGTCATCACAAATATTAGAGTCGATTATTTGTATAAGAAGGCCAATATTTTATCTGTCTAACATGCTATTTGATTCATATAAAAAATATGCAACACAAAGTAAATATATTTCATAATCAAGTATTAAGTAATGCTTATTACTTAATAAACAATGCCAACTTATGTTTGTATTTATATATGACGATACATTAAATGAACATACATGTAGAAATGCTAATCAATTACATTTCAATATCTACATAATCTTAATGACTTCATATGCTTAACATATATATCTTAACAAATTAATTTTATCATTGGGTTTATTACCATATCTCATGTAGATATATAATTCATGTTCAGTTTTCCTTGTGTAACTATATATTCCACATAATTGTATTTAATATCCATAAGCTTGGTTTTATAATGAAATTTATGGTCTTTAGTGTAAGTGATTGTTGTTTAACTATCACTTTTGATTGTTGTTATATCAATACTTTAAGTAACCCCTAAATTAACCAAGGATTGTCTAAGTCATATAACTTCTTGTACTTTACTGAAGAAGCTATAAATTCAACTTTCATTATGGATAAAGCAACATATGATGTTTCTTACTTTTCCATGACATAACACCATTGTTAAGCAAAAAAACATATCTAAAGATAGCTTTTCTCTCATCTAAATCTCCTCCCTAGTTTACATTTGTATACCTTTGTATATGTAGATCATTACTTTGATAATAAGGCATAATCAATAGCACCCTTTAGATACCTCAATATTCTTTACCACTTTCTATTGTGTTTGTCATGAGTTTGATTGTTATCTAATTACCATTCTAACAGCATAACAAATATCTGACCTTGTACATAGCATGGCATACAAGAGGCTTCCAACCATATTAACAATTTTCTTCATTTGTTCCCTTTCTCATGGTATAAATGGATATAAATTTTTATTGAAACCTTCACTTTAGCAAGATGATTATCTATTGGTTTTCAATATTACATACAAAATCATTCTAAAATCTTTTAACTGTAAGTCTTTTTATAAAGTGACAATATTTTTTTCAACAATCTCTTAAAATCCTAACTCCAAGAATATATACAACTTCACTCATGTCCATCTCAAATTAAGATGAAAACTAATATTTGATTCACTTGACAAACTCAAAGTCATTACAAGCAATTAAAATATCATCCACATATAAATATACAATTGCAATTTTATCTTTGGCCTCTTAATATATACATAGTGATCCTTATCAAGCATATGAAATTCATATGAAATGAATACATTATGAGAGTCTTCAAACTATAAATCGATTTTGATAATCGATACTCTTTATATTATTGGCATGTTTCAATGAAATCTATAAGTTGTTCCATATAGATTTTTTCTTCTAATTCTCCATTTAGAAAAGTCATATTTACATCTATTTCATTTCATTTAAGATCCAAACTAGCTGTTATAGCTAATATTAGAAAAACAAACCTCACAATATTTGAAAATGTCTCATCATAATCAATTTCCTTCTATTGTGTATATCCTTTCACCACAAGTTGTACCTTATATCTTTTGATACAGCCATCAACATTCTATTTTATTTTAAGAACCCATTTGTTCCTGATAGCTTTACACCCATCAAGGAAATCAACCAAGTTTTATACTTGAATAATTCATTTCTTCTTTCATTGTTTACATCCATTCTTTTTTAGCAGGACCAATTGGAGGCTCATCTTCTTATGGGATAATCATGTTCCCTTCCATTTGAAAATGATGTTAGCTAATTATAGAATAATTACTTCAATGTAAATATGGCTCATGAAAAAAATTCATCAATATCTTAATTACTCCCACTCGGATCAAATACTATAGGTAAACTTTTAGTGAGATGTAATCTTAACTATCCCTAAGATAAATTATCAAGTTTTAGATTACTCCTACTTAGATAAAGTCCCTCTTCATAATTCCCTATAATAGAGTAATTCTAATTAAGAATTTTATATAGAAATAAATCTTTTCCTATTTCATATTGCTATGAAAAGTGATTTTCTAAAAATGTCATATCTCGTGATTCAAATTCAATTACATCTTCAATGCCTCATTCACTTATGATCACATACCATTTTGAGTGTTTAGAGTATCTAATAAAAATACTTTTCTACCTTCCTAGGCTTAGTTTTTGATATTTATGAGAGAGATTATGAACGTTTGTACAATACCCCCACAGTCTTAAATGTTCCATGTTGGGTTTTCTTCCTCTCTATAATATAGAGTGCTTGTAACTGATTTTGTGAGTACTCAATTAAGTACAAAAGTGATTGTAAGCAATGCTTCCCCCCAATAGGTGATTGGTAGATTTGCTAATGCAATTATGGGCCTAACTATTTATAGCAATGTTATATTATGTCTTTCTATAATACCATTTTGTTATAGGGTTTATGGAATATTTAACTTTTTTTTAATTCATTTATCATCACACAACATCTTAAACTTATCATATAAGTATTCTTGTCCTTGATCAATTCTTAAAGCTTTAATTTTTGTGTGTAAATGATTCTCTCCTAAATTCGTATGCTTGATGAAACAATTTAATTCTTTTGATTTGTGAGAAATCAAATAGACATGACCATACTGAGTATAGTCATCTATCAAAGTGATGAAGTACATAACCTTACATTGTGTCCTTACATTTACTAAACCATAACTGTCTGAATGAATCGACTGTAATGAATAAAAAGCTCATGTTCCCTTTTTAAACGACTTTCATGCCATTTCACCAGCTAGATGATGTTCACAAATAGGTCAATCTGCTAAATGTAGATCATTTAAGAGACCTTCTTGTGCTAATTAACTTATTTGATATTGAAAAAATATTAGAATTACTAGATGAGGTTAACAAAGGATAACTTATGTTATTATTTTAAGAAACAACATCTAGAATAATAAAACCATCTAAATAAATCCATGACCATAACAAATATGTTCAATATATAAATCCATACCACTACTATGGAAATTTACATCAAAATCAATATTTATTAAAACCAAAACAAAGATATGATTTTGTCAAATATTCAGAATATATGACACTTTATGTAAGAATAGGGATCAAACACCACTTATGTCAAATTTATAAGTTCCAATCTTTTGTACAGCAACCTTTGATTTATCTCTTATGTAAATCCATCATATTTCGTACATGATTTTTTGGAATTCTATGATGATATCTCTATCCTTTGATATATGGTTGGTTGCTCCTAAATCTACAATCCACAAAGGAGGTGATTTAACTAGAAAAACATAATAAGAGACATTCATATAACAAATATTTATACAATAAGATTGTACCTTATTGGGCTCGTAATTGTGACCCTTATTGCTATAACTAAAATACTTGACTTTATTCATGTTCTACTTTTTGAAAGGATGTTTTCCTTTTTCATCCTGTTCCACTTTGTCTTCTTTAAATCATGAGCATAGTGTGTATTTTTCTTACACTTTTTCCATTGAAGCACACTATAATGCATACACTTTTAAGAGTTAGATGCATATTCATATGCTCCCAACTCTAAAGTAATGAACAAATCATGACTTACACTTGTTGCTCATCTGATAATTCGTGACCAATATAATGTAACTCACATATTATGTTTAACATGTGCCTCAAATGCTTTTGCATTATATGATTTGGTCGCTTCTTATATATGTTAGTGATAGTGAGTGAACTCACTTTTATCACTGAGGTGCCCCCAAAATATATAACTAAAGTGGACTATATGTCCTTAACAATTTTATATTTACAAAACTCATTTACGATATCGTTATCCATATTGGTTAGCAATGTAATGTAAGCCAATAAGTTCTTTTTACTCCATGTTTCATGAGCATCACGATTCCTTTTACGTTGGGTTATATTGCCTTTATTAGAAACATCCATGGTTATATTTAATAGTCTGAGAGCCTCTTCCTTCTCCAGTACATATTGAATTTTCATGGTCCAAGTAAATCACAATATTATAATTTATTTAAATTCAATCATATTATTTTTTTAACATTAATAATTTATTCTTGTGTGATATTTGAAATCTTATTTTTAAAGTGACATTCTATCTTGATCAAAAATAATGAAACATCTTCTCTTATAAATATAAGGTGACAAATTATATATTAATTGACTAATTACTTTAATAAAATTCATGTTATATTCAATAACTACCAATTTAATTATTAATATTGAAATAAAATTTCAATAACATTACTATTAGATGTCTTTTCGATTTATCAGTATAATTTTAATGAAACAACATATCAAATCAAATTTAATAATAAAATTTATATAAAATTATAGGAAGTCACTGCAATAAATATATATTAAAAGAACTTTATTTTGTAAATAAATTATACATATATATATATATATATATGAAAATACTTATATTAAATAAATGTTTTTTCTTTTTTTAAAAATAAATATGTTAAATGTTACAAATGCATAACCAACTAATTAACCAAATGAAATAAATTAACATAAATTTTATGTATGTAATATATCAAGTTCTTGATAAAATTTTAAATAAATAAATTATATTTTAAATTAAATAATTTATATTTATACATTAAGATTTACATATACAAACAAAAACAAATGATAAGATTGTTTCAAAATCTTACTGTGATTATAATTTCTGTTAGGCTAAAATTACTATCTAATCCAAATTATATTATAAATATATCTGATAGCAAAAAATATATGTTTAAATTTTTTGTTAAAATCTTTTAAAATTTTCTTTATATATTAAAGATATGAATTAGTGCATCAAAACACAATTTGGTGCAACTCAGTGTGATTTGTGATGATGCCAAAATGATAAAGTCATTTTAACTGAATATTATAACTCTCCAAAATAGCCTTTTTATTAGTTAGAAGTGAGGCTGCATACTAATGAATTTCTCTAGACCTCCCATGTCAGCAGAATTTCTATTGGGAGGTGTTATTGTTATAAAATCCAAAACATTATGAATATTGGTCGGGTCGGTTGTCCAGGGCCTTGACCCATTCAAAACGACTCGTGAGCCGATCGGTCCATTCTTTAAAGGTTAGTCTCACACCCAAGGCCCAAGCCCGATCCATATGCATGCGAAAGACTCTCATGCAAACACAAAAATTTACAAATGTGAAGACCTAAACCTAATATTCATCCCGTATATAAGGTAATGATCAACCTTGATTGAGGTATGCGTAATCATAACCCTACTTTCTGTGCATTCAGCAGCCTGACCATTACAAAAAGACTGATTTGAGAGTCGGAGGGGCTAATCGGGACATAACCCCCGACGTGCCTTCTTTATTTTGCAGGGTCTCTAACGTCGAAGCTTCAACAGATAACAGCCAATTCCATGGATCCAAACGGCAACGCTCAGCCTCGCCAGAATCCGGCTGAACCAATATCAACTTTGATAATTTGAGGACATTTAGTATAACTATTGTGAAATTTAGTTGAATTGACTCAAGAATTTTTTGATAGGAAGGGACATTTTACGATATATTTGAGGACCTAAAGGTCCTTACACAAAAGACATGGTTTTGATTTTTAATACAAATCGTAATTATAAATGGTAAGGTGCGATACATAAAATGATACAATTCATAATTACTTGATTTGTTGTGTTGCTAAAAAAAATATAAATATTCACAAGTAATTCACTTACCACACCTATTAGGTTCAAAATCCTCTTTAATCATTAGTTAAATCTATGATGCGATGATTAATCCCATTTGTTGCTTATCAATTTTAAATTCTAAATTAATTAGTCATATTTTCTCTATTTTTTAATAAAATTGAATGTCCTATAATATTAACAATTGAAAATAGACTTGTGGTTGTCTTAGTTTTTTAACTTAGAAACAATAACAACAACCCAGTAAAAGCCCTACTAATACGTGGTGTCTTAGGAGGTCCAAAAGTACGTAGCTTTATCCCTAACTAGAAAAGAGGCTATTTTCGTTAAACCTACATGAAGAAAATGAAAAATACTAAATAAATAACTAATATACAAATATAAAATAAAATAAAAATAAAATTATTAAAAGATACATATTAAAATAATAAAGTAAAATTAAAATTAAAAAAAAGAATAGGCATAAAAGATAATAATATAAATATAAATAAATAAATATGTACAAATAAAAAGTATTGAAATAAGTAATAAATAAATAATACAATAAATATAGAACAAGATAAAGAATAAAAATAAAAATAAAGTAGGTAATAAATACATAAACAAGAAAGAAGATAAGTAAATAAATAAAACAAATGTCATTACAAGAAAATGTTTAGGCTAAGTAAGAAAATATTTAGGCTAAATACTAAGAGGGAAGTACTAAATATTAAATATTTAGGCTAAATACAAGATATAAAACTTGAAGGAAAATGTTTAAAGGACCAATGAGAAAGAGAAAGACTTCTCCATGTGAGCACCTGTATCCGTATCCTAATATGTTAAAGTTTTCTATTGAGGACTTCATCCTTGGTAAATTCTAGCATTCCATATCAGCCTTGATAACCTCTACCTAGTTGTACTTAGTCCTTCCTTTTCTTTTCTTATAGTTCTTAAGTACAATATTCTCGAATTTTCTCATCGGAACATCATAATGTCTACTTTTAACATGTCTAAATCACCTAAGCCTTGTCTTTTCAATTAATATTAGTCACCTCTAATTTGTAACTTATCATTACATTCCTAACCTTATCTTTTCTAATAAAGTTGCATAACCAACGAAGCATCCTTATCCTCACTACCATTAGCTTATAACTATGTACCTGTTTGATGGGCCAACAATTTTTATCATAGAGCATGGCCGACCTAATCATTAAACAATAGAGTTTACCCTTGAGCTTGATTAGTATCTTTTCTTCATATAAAACTCCTAATGCACTTCTCCATTTAAGCCACCCTGCTATGATATTATGAATAGTGTCTTCATTGATCTCTTTATTGCTTTAAATGATAGATTCTAGATACTTAAGACACTCTTTCTATAATATAACTTATAAACCAATCTTTACCTCTATATCAGAAGCCATCTTATAGCCTAAAAAGTTACACTTTATGTACCCAGTCTTAGTCCTGCTCAATTTAAAACCCTTTGACTCTAATGTATCCCTCCAAAGTTCTAGTTTAACATTAACACATCTCATCCACTAAAACAATGCCATCAGCAAAAAAAATTTACTAAAACTCATCCTTTTAAATATTCTTGGTGAGCTCATCTATGTTGCAAACAAAAAGGGGCTCAATAAGGAGCCTTGGTGTAGGCCAATGTCGATAGAAAATACTTTGTATTTCATCTTATCATCCTTACTTTAGTCTTTACAACTTCATACTTATCTCTAATATCTTGTATATAGGTCATAGGGACTCCATTAACTTTTAAACACCTTTATATGATTTTCATAGATATCCTGTCATAAGCCTTCTCTAAGTTCGTAAAAACCATGTGTAGGTTTAGCAGTCTTTTCCTATAAGTTTCCATCAATATTCTAAGGAGATGTAAAGCTTTTATTATGGACCTTTCTATCATGAAATAGATTGCTTCTTTGAGATAGGTGCATACTTTCTCACTCTCTTCTCAATCACCTTCTCCTATAACTTCATGTTGTGACTAAGTAGTTTGAAGTCTCCATAGTTGTTACAACTTTGGATGTCCCCACTTTTCTTATATATAGGAATTAGGATACTAAGTCTCCAATCATCCGACATTTTGATCAAAGTTTAAGATCATAATAGAAAGCTTGGATAGCTAAGTAAAATCCTCTTCGCCTAAGCTCTTCTATACCTTTATGGGTATCTCATTAGACCTTACTGTCCTTCCACTCTTCATCACCCTCAAAGCTCTTTTAATTTCTTCCTTTGTGATCTATTAGTAACAAGTAAAGTGACGATACCTCTCTGATCTGCTAAGATCACCAAAAGAGATGTTTTCCTCTGTGTTTTCATTAAAAAGGCTATAGAGATATCTTTGTCATCTTCTCTTAATGTCATTTTTTGTGACACTACCAAAATTCTTAAACCATAATTAACCAAATAGTTCCCAAAACCTATCATTAATAATCAAATTCCTCAAGAGTTCCAAAAGAGAGGATTGTTAGGCATATACAAAAATATTTTACATAATACAACTACCGGAGCTGTCACATTAAAATATATATACATATTCCAAAAGCTTTACACAAGTAATCTATTGACCCCACCTTAACTTCATTAGGTTCGTCCTGTACTCTGGAGTTATCAATAATCACTCGATCTCCTAAAAATAAATAAATAAAATAGCAAGGGGTGAGCTGCTAACTCAATAAGGATAACTGACCTTACCCTTAAAACCAAATAACTCGATAATTAATTAAAACACTTAGTCGACTGATTAAGTATAATACACTTATCTTCTTCTTTATCACGTTTTCACATTCCAGATATACACCATAGATTCGGTTTTGATATTTAATACTAGTCAACTAAAAATATGTGAAATTTGTCATTAACCAAAAATTGTTCTTAATTGCTCGTATACTATTGCCTTGCTATATAAAACTCAGAGCTGCCTTATTGTGTCATAGTTGTAAATATACTAATTGAGCTATAACCATTTATTGGTATATTTGCACACATGATTGTCATATACCTATCATATGGAGGCTAAGCTTCATATAACATCACCTACACCTGCCTAGGTAATTTTTCATTTATGTCAAAAATGACTTTATACTTCTTTGTATATCATTAGTCTATACATAATGCACCTTAAGTAGCCAAAGTTTAATGTATCAATTTCATATAAGTATATAACTACTCTTTTAGTATTAAGATTGATATAGGCTTAGGCCAAATCAAGCAACCAATTTAATTCATGGTCTTCCAATTAATAGGAACTGTAGCTTATAAATAAGTGTCAACTTATAAACTATTAGGTATTACAATGTCCAAATTATGTATCTTTTATGTTAAATGAGTTTTTACCTCTTACTTACTTTATGGAACTATTCTTTTTAAGAGTAAATATATTTTAATTCATCTCTTGTCATATACTCCTACATATGAATATGATTAATTATGCAATGTTATCTTACTTTATGTTAAATCTTCATTAAAGTGTATGTATACATCTACATGTCCATGAATAACTAGTATACTCTTATATGTTGATTATCTCAAACAGATGAGCATAGTCCTTTAATGAAGAGTTATAATTAAGTACCATAAAGTATAATAGTAAAGACTTTAATTTGGTACCAAGTGAACAAAAGAAAATCATGTTGAAGGAGTAGGTTCATTAAGAAGTGACATTTGGAATCACTTCAACAAGACTTGATTAACCGATGGAATAAAGAAGGCCAAATATGAATATTGCCACAAGATAATGGCCAAGAGTTCAAAGGGTGGAACCTCTTATTAGAGTAGACATATGGAGTCGTAAAACCTGAAACATTTTGTATCAAGAGGTCAAGCATTTTTTACCCTAAGCTAATAAGATGGAAGAATGAAGTGATTGTCATAGCTTATAACAATAATAAATCAAAGTTTTTGATAGTTAATATAATCATTGGTGATGAATAACCACTCTTTATAGTGGATAGCAAAAAATTTAGAATGTTTGTCACCTCAATCTAACCAAGCTTCAAGATCTCAACTCGGAATATCTTAAAGAAAGATATTTTCAAGATATACGAGGATTAAAAAAAGAAATATTACAGACGTTATTGAGTATTGATAAAGAAGTAGCTATCACATCAACCATGTGGACAGTTGATAACTAAAAGAAAGGTTATATGATAGTGATGATACACTACATTGACAATGACTAGAATTTGTGGAGTCAACTATTGAGATAAATTATATTATTTAATGTTTTTGGGAAAGTTATATTATTTAATGTTTTTATCATTTATTTATTTATTATGTTATAACTAATATTTTTTATTATTGTTAATCTTAGGTTTACATATACGTGACACCACATACAATTAAAATGTTAACAATTGTATTGGTATGTTGCTTAATGAATTAGAATATCGACAGTTATTCATCTTGAATTGTCTGGTCCAATTCTAATTCTTTAGATGAGAAAATCTCACTTCAAAGTCTTCTTAAAATATGTATACATTGAAATCCTCTTTCAAAACCTTCAAGAATGACCTTGATCTGATGTACCGAAAGCAAGTTATGCCTTTTGTCCCGAAATAGGTTCAATATGGTTGAGGACAAACTCTTATTTGATTTCTTCCGACCATAACCTTGTCATCTGACATCCAAATGACTTAATTCTTAGACCAATAGATGCATAAGACATTGAATTACATCTCCACTAAAAATAATATCTTTCTAAATTGATTTAGTTGTTAACCGTAAGATGGAAATGTGACTACGCTGAAGTATGATAATTGATAAGATTAATTTACTGAACATACTTCAATGTTTTGATTATATATGGACTTATAGGATTCCAAATGAGATGAATTTTAATTGGGAGTAAACTAGAGGCATAGGAATACAAATGATCTATAGAATTAGAATTGTGATTCAGTTTCTAAGATGTTCAATTTTTGGATGGAAATTGTACATAGTATATTATTTTGGACAAGACCAGTCCGAAAATGTTTGAAGTATATCTTTCAAATCACTAAACCAAATTGAACGATTTTGGTGTCTATGGAGACATAAGACATAGGGGAACATGTTTCTAAGAGAAAGTGTTACAAAATGACTTTAGTATCAGGCAAAAAGAACATGTAAAGTTGACCCGAAATGGTGTTTTTAGGACAAAAATCTGAAAGTGAGTATAGGGTTATGACTTGTGATTACAATGGTTTTATTGAGTCATAAACTTAAGTATAAATCATACTTAAGTGAGTTTTAATAAAGGTAAGTGGATAAGTGGTTA